>BMAW01083879.1:0-20031 GCA_019974015.1 Nephila pilipes | reverse complement strand
GTTAATAAAAGAATTTTTTTTTTTTTTGCTCTATAATCGAATAAATAGTGTGTTGTAGAAATTTTAATTTCCATTATTTTTTAGAATTTCATTGTGCCTTGAAAAAAAAAGAAAAAAAAAACTAGCATTAGTAACCTGTGAACACTGTAGAGCATAATTTTATCACGAAAACGATACGGATACGGTTTGATTACCGAAAATATTTGAACAATATTTGAATTGTTTATGAAAATAGTATTGAGAGAGAGTATTAAAAAAAGCCTAGTACAAAAATTACTTTGAAAATATGATATTTGAAAACTGACACGATCATTCTAAAATTGACTTTCCTGCATACGATTCTTATGTTTGCTAAGTCACGAACAAAGTTTCATACTGATCGATCAAAATTATTTTCCTTTATAGAAACGAGTTTCAATAGGATTTTCTCAGTTTTTCTTTTTTTTTAAAAAAAATTGAGATTGAATATCGTTAGTGCCCGCACATCTGAATGTCCCGAACCCCAAATCGAGATTATGCTTTTATCATCCCCTTATACTGCCTCCAAGAAGAAATATTTACTTCTTTGTTATTCCCTGAATTTCCGCTTAGGTGAATCAATAGTTTTTGCGCTTTTAATGTGCAATGTTATGATCAAACGGACGCTGAAAGAGGCAGCTGGTTTCCCCCTAGTTGCTCCTGAAAATGTCACCCTTTTCTGACTGTGATGCAGATAATTCGCTTACTTTTAAAAGACAGCCTTTGAAGAATTATTTGCGATATACATTTACAAAAATTGTAATTGTCACTTTTAAAAAATTCAGTAAATGATAAATATTTTAGATATTAGTTTGTAAAATATTAAATATCAATATCGAAATAAATACACACAATTTTTTTTAAACTTTATGAAGCATATAGGTGTGAAATTTACTTAAAATTCTCTTTTTTGCTTGACACACTGAAAAATATGAAATTATTCGTCATATAATATCATCATAAAACTTATTGATCGTCACGATTTCGCTTTTCAGCCATTCCAGTTACAAACTCCCCCAAAATTATACAAGAAAATTAACTAGATTAGTCACATTTTCCCTCAATATGCAAAATATTTCACTCTACTGATACTGCCATCTGTATGCTGTCAAACTAACTAAATTTTAGGCATTCATGAAAAAGGATTGGATACTAAAAGAAGAAAGAACTTATTTTTTTCTAGAGCAGCGATGTAAACTCTTTAAATCCACTCTCTGATTAAATAAAACAACTAGTCTTTATTTATTTCTATCGTCTGATAATTGATATTCTTGTGGCCGCGGAAGCCCAGTGATTATCGTCGTGGATTTGCGCAGAGTAGAAATTATAAAACATTCACTTTTCACGAATTCAAAGTGCTCTTATATTTTTACTTAATTTTATTTCGCGTGTGTGATGCAGACACGCGACAACGTTTAAGGGGAGAAATTATCTTCTCTGGGATATTCTTTCCATAAACCTTCATTTGAATTATCCCAAAGAATTTAAAGGCTCGATAGATATTGGATCAACATTACATGCATAAGCAAATTCTTATGCTACAGGGTTTTTAGACTAGATTTTCGATGCATAAACGAACTCTAATGCTAAAGTGTTTTTAGATTGAGAACATTAGTAAATCCTTTTATGGTGCATCTCAGACAAATAAAAAAGAATACCATACAAAAGCTCGATAATAATAATAGATAAGGAATTATAAGAAATAAAGAGATAAAATATAGAAATTACAAGCAGATTTTTAAAGCAAGGTTAGACGATACGGATACTGTATTGAATATCACTTATCGATGTAATTTTTTCGGAAAAATATCGATAGTTATTTTTTATAAATCTAGTGTTGAATATAACTGAGTGTTATGTAAAACAAGAAATCTATGAACGTAAAACTTTATTTTTATGTTTTTTACTTAGTTGGAAGGAAAAATGCATGTCATACATGGTGCTTCCATAAAAAGTCGGAATTATATATTTTTAAAATTCAATATTTAAAATAGGATGTTCTGCTCCCACAAGATTTAATTTGAGAGAGAGAAACTATCATGCTAAAGTGATTATATTATCATATTTAAAAATTCATGGAAGGAAACTTCTTTCCAATTGTTAGCTATATTTTTCTAGCGTGTTTTTTTTTTTTTTTTTTTTTTTTATCGATTTTCAGCAATTGTTTAGTTAGGATGGATTATTTTCCAGAGCGTTTATATGTATAAAATAAAATCTTCAGAATCTTTAATAATATTACTTTTCGTGGCGCCATCTGTCGGATTGTACTTATTCCAATTATTGTATGTAATCAAATTCGGAAAACTGAATATTTTTCAATTTATTTCTTATATTAAATACACATTTTTTTTTCATTCAGAGCATTGACCAGTGATAGGATTAAATTAGTTTAACATCCATTTTGCAAAACTGATGATAGTTTAAAGTATTAAGTAAATTAAATGCGCTTTAGAAAGAACCTAAATTACAAGTGTCATTTTAACAACCTATTTACAGGTTGCGACAAACATTTGAACTGGTTTAATCTCATCATTCAATTAACCACATTATATCAAAAAATTTAACAAACTTTTTTTTTTTTTTTTTTTTGCTATGTCAATTAATCATATTCGTTTCAGGTTGCTCGTTACACAAGAAGCAAGAATTCTTGGACGAACTAGTCAAATCTTTCATCCAAGAGATGCAGGAAGACGCTAAAAATAGATCAGTAAGGTAATTGTGCGAAGTAACTCATTGGAACTCTTTTATATTATTTTCAGTTTTTAATTTATTCGCATCACTTATTTTTGTTCAAAAAGAGTTGAAACGTTTTTAAAGATTCAGAGATTAAGAAACTAAAAATAAATTAAAAATTCTAAGATACTATTTTCCTCATTAAGTAATTTTCTGTACATTATTTTGCTGATGAATAATATTACAATCCATTTAAGCCTCTTATTACCCTTGAAGAAGATTAAATTAAATTTAGCGTTGGTTTTCTATAGGCATAGGTGATGCAAGCTGAACTGTTTTAATGTTGTTGTCAGAAAAAAAAAATCCTATTTATTGAAATACAGTTTTGAATCTCTCAATTAAAGATTTTCTGTACTTGAAACACTTGCATTATTTTTTTTAAAAGAAATATGCTGCCTTTTCAGGTATAGAAAGTAGACACAGAACTACACTCAGAAATCTAAAATATAATTATGGGAACCTTCTTAAAAGGTTCCGATGCATTTTTCAATAGCGAGTTTCATTTGATTTTCACATTAAAGATGCAGAAAAAACACCGGCGCCATCTATTGGCGTAAAAACTAAATGATGTTAACATTAAATGAAAATGTGAACAACGGAATTAAGAGTTTTTAATAAACTCCGCGGAAAAATTGAAAGTCTTTATAAAGATAAATTTCTATAGCTACTACACAAGATCTAGCTTTTTTTTTTCTTTTTTTTTCCCGTCAATTCTTATGGAACGATTGTTGATAAGGTTTATAATAGGAAATTGCAATCCTGTATAAATCTGTTGATCAATCACGCTATAGACCTGTTTACCGAAATATTACACGAAATTTGAATCTTTTTATTGTGATATATTTCATGCGCGTGTAAACTGTATTTTTAATAATAATTTTTGAAATTTTTTAAGCATTGATACACCAACTCCCGAGAAAGCTGCAAGGTGGAAATTTGCTTCCATTGATGCCAACAAAAATTCAGTAAGTTAGCCAATAATTTACATCTTTTTAGGATTTTCTTAGTATTATTAATAAAATGTATTCAACTGCGAATTTTGTAGTAGAACATTTACAGAATAATACTTGATCCTTAACTATAAACAGATTACAAAGGAGTATCGTTAAGTTCGAGTTATTACTGAGATACCTCGCTAAAATTCATTATGCGTAACAAATTATCCTTATGCTCATAACGCTGAAAATTACAGCTTTTCATGTTGGTTTGTTAAGTTTCAGGAAGACGTAGGTTGAAGTAACCCGCATTATTGTAAAGTTTTAATTATTACTAAAATATTAACGAGATAGAAAATTAATGTTTATTTACTAGTCTTAAGACTTCGCTGTATAGTCGCCATCCAGAGTTATACATTTGTCCCATCGTTTTTTGACTTTTCGAGGGTCATCATTACAAAACTCAGCAGATGGAACTCTCTCTTCTCCATGCTGAAAGGTTACTTCTAACTGAGGCTTCCTGAAACCATTCAAATCAATAACACAGCTGTAATTTGCAACATTATGTACGCAAGGATACACTTCATCCAGATATCTCGGTTTTTTTCTCAGTAAAAAGACTTTGCGAAACCTTTTCGTACAGATTAACTAAATCGAGCCTGTGATGCCCCAAAAGACCCCTCGAGCAACTGGGGCTGATGCACGTTGAATCTGTCGAGGCTAAAAGTCCACCCGTTGACGTGGTGTGGAAGTTAGGAGTAGGGGTGCCAGCTCAGGTATCTCCTCTTCGTTTGACCAAGGTTCAAATTTACGAGATCCGTCGCCAATTGCCTCATCATATCAGCATCCGGTTTTACCAGGAAATCGTGGCATCAGTGGGGTGCCTATTGATGTGCATTCCAGAGAGAAAGAAAGAAAAGAAAAGTGAAACGTGAGAAATTGGAAGTATAAGAACGATAGCGTCAAAAACGAATGTTGTTAGAACTATGATTCATCTATAAACAAATTATTTGATTGTGTTCTTTTTATTTTCGGGATTATGCTGTATTCATTTGTTTTTTGCTCCAGAGTGTACTGTTTTTGTTACTCTTTTGTAAAAAATCGTAAAAAAAAACTCATTATGCCAATAAATGTTGAGTGCGGGGGTGATTGTCTCCCGGGGGGGGGGGGCAGTTTGTTGCTCTAAGCCCGGTAAGCTCGGTCCCCTTGGGTATTTTGCCAATAGCCCTAGTGTTGCTTTTAGTGCGACGTTACTAAACCAACCAGCAGATTAAATAAACACGTGTTGTAAATTGGCTATATCATTTAAATGCGTTATATGAAGAGAAGTGAATGCATACGTGAGTCTGCGGTAGATTAAGGGTTGCCTTTACGCAACGAGGCCAATGAAAGCTTAGACAGAGGGAATACCAAAACTTTAATGATAGGTTTATTGGAATAGTGAACGTGAAATGGTAACTCACATGTGCTATCGTTTGTCTTCTATCTAATGAGAAAGTAACCGTCGATAGCTAATCGTGTAGGTTGATTGATTTAATCCAAGGAAATTTCAATGTATTAAAGTATTTTTTGAAAATATTGGGAAATATCCTAAAATGCTCATTCGGAATTGAATTGCTTTTCATTATCTATTTTTAAAACTGAAAATGCGCTGAAAGAAAATATCTTCTTCAAATTCCTAATACATTTTTATTTTCGCAAGCATAACATTCTTAATCTCGAAAACTCTGCCAATGTTAACAACAAAAGGAATAAAAACAGACGATTCTGAAGTAAAAAAAAAATCAATGATTGAATTAAATATTATAATAAGAGCAAACGGTACGTTATTAAAGTGGACTCTATATTCTGTTCAGACATTAAAATAAAAGCAGACGATAGAATTCTAAATTAAATATATTTTGGCAGTGTAAATACACCTTACTCACACTAAAAATGCAATTATATTATAATCCTAATGTACTATAATGTCATTCTTTTGAACCTAACACCAGATATCCTATATTTCATGTCCCCGCTTTTTTGTTGACGCTATTTTCTCAAATTAGAAGAATACTATTTCGAATCCGGTTTCAACTCAGTTCATGCATTGGTCACTTGACTCAAAATTAAATGGTACTTTACTATAATCCTTTGTATTGCTTTAGAGCTAACGTTAATTCAAATATCCAGGAAACCATTTTGATAATACTTTTTTAACATTTGAATAAAGGCAAATGCCATTATAATACTATATGCATTGATTTTTCATTTACTGGCTTTATTTCATTCATGTTCAAACGCATGAATGCTCTGTATAAACGCGGGATGTGCTCTTCAATGTCGCTACAGCTTCAGATCACTTCAAACTGTGCATGACATTTCAAACGATCGAGGGTTTGCTTTTAGTGGGAACATATCATTTCCTTTTCGTGCAAATAAAGAAAAATGTAAATTTCCCTCAGGCCCTGGACAAACGGGAGTGGAAGATTTTCAAGAAAGAGTGGCGCACCTTCCACAAGGACAGCAAGCAGAAGAAGAGGCTGAGGAAATGCTGGAGAAACCTACCTCGTTTCTGCGACGAGAACGACAATCAGAAGATCACCATAGACGAGTGGTTGGCTTGCACAAGCATCACCAGAGGTAAGAATTGCAGTGGGTATTCAGCAGTTCCTTGTAAAGGGTTGGGTCAATTGCTGTCTTGAACAAACGCACTAAATGGTTTTTTTCGTGAAGAAGCTCTTGCAGTTGAGAGGCAATGCACCGATTTATGCCAGTAGTGATTCCGCAGTGAGCGTCTAATTCATCCTTGTCATCACCAATAAAATACATTTGTAAAAATTTCACACATAATCAACACTATCGTAAAAGACACAGCTCAATATCAATGCAATGTATCACAAAATAATTAAGGTGGCTGCCTACGTTCAAAATGTAAGAGACCCTGTGACTCCCACCCGACCCGGGCGTCCTCTTGTGCCATCCCTAGATTCAATTATTAAACACTACGACACAAATAATTACAAAACCACCACAACAACTTTTAACAATTTATTCACATATATTTACTATGACACAAATGGCTACGCTCTCCAGGGTAAGCTTTCTAACACCTTAATTCAACCCATCAATAGTATTCTAACAGACTCTTATCAATTGTCCTTCCTCGACTGCAACTCAGATTCTGGAATAACCGTTGAAAACACTAATCAAAATCTTCTACATCAATCCTTACTCGAACCCTCTACTATAGACTTTAATTCCTCCTTTCTCTTATCTGACACTTCAGCTTCACCTCATCTCACCTCACCTACAGCGTCTCTCTGATCCTCCTTCAGATACTCTACTCCTTCCGACGGAGTTTATATAGTTCTTAATTCGACCGCTTCACTTCATTCCTAACTGCTTTACATATTAATGTTCTTCATCACGTTTCATTCTTGGTTGGGCAAAGGTTGTTTAGCGAAAGCAATCAATCTCAATTGAAAGTCCCCAAGGTTAGTGAAGAGAAACCGCGAATAGCCCAACGTCACAACCCTGAAAGCTGATTGACTGCACTTAAAAATAAGAAAGTTAAATTTAAAACATATAAAATTGCAAAACATTACAGAAGGGGGAAAAAACAGGAACAAAAGGGGGGAAATAAAAATACTAACAAATATTTAACTTCAAACGTAAATCAATCAACACAGCTCAATTCCGACGCAATGGGAAACAGAATATTTCATCTCACTTCAACATATCGCTCCAAACAGGTCAATTTCAGTACATAGTTTGTATTCAAAAGAAAATTAAATGACAGAATAGAATTCTCACCAATTGCACTGAGAAATAAGAAAAACAATTAAAAAACTAAATGAAGAACAATGAAAAAACAAACTATACTCACACAAAATCAACACTATCATAAAAGACACAGCTCAGTAGCAATGCAATGCATTAGAAAATAATTAAAGTGACGGTCTACGTTCAAAATGTAACAGAGAACTGGAAGAATCATTAATAACGCGATTAACATAACACTACCAAAATACAATACTAACGTTAATTACAGTAAGAAGAACTGAACTACCCTTATCAGTGCGAAGTTTTGATTTGTAAAAACATTAATAAAGAAATAAATGAATTCTACGTGAAATTACTGAAAAAGTAAGTCGTAATTTGTAAGCAAAATCATAAACATCCCACGATAATACTATCCGAATGTTTATGAAATTACAAAACGAAATTTTAGTTGCTAAAAGAATAATCATCAAAAAAATGATTTATTCGACAAATAATCCTAATTAAGTATCAAAAAACAAAAAAATTGATAAATATTCCAATCGATAATCATAATTATAGTAAAAATATGTAATAATCCCGAAAAAACTGTGTGTAAAGTATAATTTTTCGCATTCAGAGAGAAACGTGACATCATATGACGTCATAACACCGAAAAATCACTTAAAAATTAAATTTCAAAAAATTTAGAGTGAATTACGAAATAACGAGTACATAAAAACCCGTCCGGATTAAAATGCAACGTTAAGTCAAAATTTCAGATCAAATGCTCCAGCAGTTTCGGAGATTTGCGGCTTTGAACAAACACACATTACATTTATATATATATTATTATTATTATTATTACACAATACGGTATTCCAAATTTTTTTATGCTTCTAAAAAGGGTGTAGTGAATCAAAAATATTTTTTCTCTAAGAAACTCCTAAATTTTAAGGAATAATTTCTTATTTAAAAAAGAAAGAAAATTAAAATTTTCAAAATAACAAAAGTTCTATAATTTTTCCAAAGGAAATATACTGTAATATCATTAAAAAAAGGTGATACCCTATGTTTTGTGTATTGTTTTCTACATTAACATAGGAGTAAATTATTATGTACATTTAGGGAATATTCTTTTTGAAAATGGTACTTAAATGTAAATGTATCGGAAACATCATACCCATATTCAACTCAAAGGGGGAAAAAAACTTTCTGGCTAAAATAATAGTTTTATAGTTCTATAAAATGAACAATATATGATTATTAGGCACATAAAAAAAACCCTAAGATCTTCAAATAATTTTAAAATGTTAGGGGGACCGGAAAGTAATGTCGTTTTCTTAAGTTAAATTCTAACGACTACATTTTTAACAAGTTCTTATTTCTAATCAACAATATATTCACCTTCGTTATCAACAACCTTTTGCCATCTAGTATACAAATTTTCAATGCCGGAGCGGTAAAAATCAATCGATTTTTCTGTAAAATATGTCGAGATAGCATTTTGGACATCATCAACATTTTCTAATTTTTTGCCACTAAGACAATGTTGCAGAGATCGGAATAAATGGTAATCCGAGGGTGCAATATCGGGCGAGTATGGTGGGTGAAGCAATACCTCCCGCCCCAATTCGTTAATTTTGTCTAAGGTCCGTTTTGCACAGTGCGGTCTTGCATTGTTATGTTGCAGAATAACTCCTTTTCTGTTGACAATTGTCGTATACCTTTCAATCAAAGACTGGTTTACTCGTTCCAATTGTTCACAATAGACATCTGAATTAACAGTTTGTCCAGGTTTTAACACTTCAAAGTGAACAACTCCGCGTGTATTCCACCAAACACACAGAAGTGCCTTTTTGGGGTGTAAACCCGGCTTTGCAGTAGTTTGTGGTAATTCATTTCGGCTGAGCCACTGCCTTTTGCGTTTCAGATTGTCGTACAGGACCCATTTTTCGTCTCCAGTGATCAAGCGATCAAAAAACGGATCTGTACAGTGCCATTGAAGCAATACGTTGCACGTGATGGACCGGTTGGCTTTATTCTGTTCGGACAGATTATGGGGGACCCAAACATCAGCTCTGCTTATTTTTCTAATCTGTGGCAAATGTTCTTGGATGGTTGACCAAGGTTGGTTAAGGCTGTTTGAGAGTTCCTCAATTGTTTGACGTGGATTTGCTTCCACTTCTGCCCTTAGCACGTCGTTATTTAATGTTGTTGGTCTTCCTGATCGATGGGCGTCCGAGAGATCATAATTGCCTGATCTGAACTTGGAGAACCATCTTCTGCATTTTCGAACGTCCAATGCGCTTGGATAAACATCGCAAATGTTTTTAGTCGCAGCAGTTGCGGTATTACCCTTGCGAAACTTAAAAAGCATTCAATGCCGGATATGCTCTTCTGGTATTTGGCTGGCCATTTCATCCTAAATTGCAAAAAAAAAAAAAAAAGTCTAATACTTAATTATTTAGAAGCGAATATGATACATTAACCTCAAAATCTCTTTGACACGCCTTCTAAGTATGTAATGAGCAACCAAATGACAATCAAATATCGACATGCGCAGAAACGACATTACTTTCCGATCCCAAAGTGACCCAAAAAAGAAAAGAGTTTTAAATTCGGTATTATACGTTCTGCCAACTATCCTGGTACCCTTAAATGTACTGAATTCATAAAATAAATGAGATTTATTTATTTCTCTTTAAAATCTATTGAATTATTATTTCATTTATAATTTATCGAATCCATACTTTGCATACGTTGTTAACTCTTTTAAACTCTCTCGCTTAAATAATCATTTCATCTTTGATTTCTTTTTTTCTTTTAGATTTCAAAGGAACTCTACCTCGAAACCAGAGAAAAGGCAAAAATCCTTTCAGCACAATTCTGAAAAGTGATTAGATAGCGCATTGGCCTCCTTCCTTGGCGAGCAGAGGAAGACTCTATATATTTCAGTGTTTCCCCGTAACGAGAAGCACTCATCTAATACCATACGTATACGTCTTAATACAGCAGCAAAAGTCAATCTATTACCCAATATTTATATTACGAGTTTCTGCTGCGTCTACATTTCAATGTTATTTTAAGAATTATTTATTATTCCCTTGATGTGCTCCAGTTTCAGTCACCTTTAGCGACGTGCAGTGCTCTCACGTGTGTAAATGTGCGTTCTTTTCCCCCCTTGTAATCTCTCACGAGCGTCACAAGATCTTGGAAAGGATTGCAAAAGACAAAAAAACTGAACTTGTGTACTGCGCATTTCTCTGAAGTTCAGTGAAAAGGTGAATGATATACAATGAATGTACTCAATACAGTATTAGTCATCCAATCACCTCGTATAAAATACTTTGGCACTGAAGAAGTTTTTGCGTCGGAAATGTTTACAGCATTTTTTCACGTAGCTTAAAGTGAGTCACACTGAAAGAGAGAGTTTTGTAATAATCATCAACTGCGGTAGAATTATTTTTGTTAGTTAATGTCAGATTTAGCTTCTGTCAAACGGCCATTTTGATTTCATGAACGTAAAGTTAAGTCTATTGAATTTCTTCTTTCTCTCTCTCTCTCTCTCTCTCTCTCTATATATATATATATATATATATATATTTGAATTGATTCTTCTTGAAAGACATGGATTTGGATAGCTTGTTTTTAAAGTTTTAAACCTTTAATTAAAAGATTTAACTGTACTGATTTAGTGTTTCGAAAAAAAAAATTTAATTTTAATTGGATAGTTTTTAATTGAAGGGCTTTTTTTGGATAATTTTAATGGGTTGTTTTTTCATTGAAAAGTTTTTAGGTGAAGATTATTTGATTGGAAAATATTGGTTTTTGAAAGAAAAAAATTTATAATTGATATACCTTGCCTTTTATTTTCTTCTTTTTTTGTGTTTCTTTTCTTTAATTCACAAATTGAATTTTGGAGTAATCCAATTTTTCCCCAACAAGATGCACTGGGGGAGGGTTGGTATCGTAGAACATGTTTAACCCCATAATTCAGTGCCCTGAAAGTGCATGTTTTGTTTTGTTGGGTTTTCAAATTATACATTTAATTTTTATTCATCTATTTTATATTGTGCTATAAACGTTTTCTTTTGTTGATTTTGGATTTTAATTGTTCCCTTATTTTTATGTGTTTTCATTATTATTTCATTGCTTTATTTTATACATACATACACACACAAACACACACACACACACACATATATATATATATATACCGTTCTCAAATCTTTACTATCTATTTGAATGCAATAAAGTGTATCTGAAAGAGCCCAAAATAATGAAGATTAAGCTGGATTACATTTTTCCTCCGATTCTTAAAAGTATTTTTACCTCTATTTGAATCCTTCATTTGTGCGTTTTCCAGTCTTTAAAAAGTATTCTAAAATGTTTTCAAAAATCGGAGAGTAAATGTAATTCCGCAAAAACTTTCATTATTTTTTACTCTTTCGGTTCCATTTTTTTGCATTCAAATAGATAATATTGTAAAGATATGAAAACGATAGTAGAAATTTCATAGGATTGACATTATGTTCATGAAATCAAAATGTCCAGTAGAGGGAGCCATAATAATTGTAATAACGAAAAAATATTTGTTGTAAATTAATATTATTTTTTGTTACACTTAATATTCTTTATAATATTTTGTGTAAAAGACAACATTGAATTATATGTGAAACATAAATTGCATACATGCAGAGAAAAATTGCTTATTTTCTATTTTTACAACGTTTTTCTGAATTTCACTTGGTGTGTGTGTGTGTGTGTGTGTGTGTCATCAAATTTTCGATCGTTAATTTAACCAACTTCCCATCAAGCTAGAGCTTTGAAATTTTGGGAATCGTTCGTACTCGCCTAACAATGCAATATTTACACGTTTGCGACAAGTTTTAACTAATATTTCAATAATTTTAATAAGTCAAAATATTCTTTCCTCTAGGCGCTTTTAGGTTTGAGGGAAAATTTCTTTCCCCCTCTGGGAGTACCGGGCACTCCTTCACCGCATGAGGTTATCGTAAACCTTTTGTACTCGCAAAGGGGAGATACTATCTTTCCTTTACAATCTCCGAGATAGTAAGGGTTGCTGACTTTTAGTCAGTAATCATTCGCAAGAAAGAAAGTTTCCAATATTTGGCGTCATGTCTTATCACAATAATTTTTTCTGAATTCTGGTTCCCATTTTTTTTAATAGAATGACTTACAAACTTTCAAATGCATGTTTTAATTTTATGAGTATTATGAATTTTTTAATACTGTCACAAATGTCTCTTTTTAAGTGAATTTTAAAGTTAAAAATAACTAACAGTTTTAACTAATATTTCAATAATTTTCTCTAATAAACTTTGCCACTATATAAAAACGTTGTTTTTAAAAACGTTGGTTTTTATATCGAATTATTACAACGTTTTTCTGAATTTCACTTGGTGTGTGTGTGTGTCATCAAATTTTCGATCGTTAATTTAACCAACTTCCCATCAAGCTGGAGCTTTGAAATTTCGGGAATCGTTCGTACTCGCCTAACAATGCAATATTTATTCGTTTGCGACAAGTTTTAACTCATATTTCAATAATTTTAATAAGTCAAAATATTCTTTCCTCGAGGCGCTTTTAGGATTCAGGGAAAATTTTCTTTCCCCCTCTGGGAGCACCGGGCACTCCCCACGCAGCATGAGGTTATCGTAAACCTTTTGTACTCACAAAGGGGAGATACTATCTCCCCTTTACAATCTCCGAGATAGTAAGGGTTGCTGACTTTTAGTCAGTAATCATTCGCAAGAAAGAAAGTTTCCAATATTAGGCGCCATGTCTTATCACAATAATTTTTTCTGAATTCTGGTTCCCATTTTTTTTTTTAATAGAATGACTTACAAACTTTCAAATGCATGTTTTGATTTTATATTATGAATTTTTTAATACGCTCACAAATGTCTCTTTTTAAGTAAATTTTAAAGATAAAATAACTAACAGTATTAACTAATATTTCAATAATTTTCTCTAATAAACTTTGCCACCATATAAAAACGTTGCTTTTAAAAACGTTGGTTTTTATATCGAATTATTATTCCTTTTTTTGTGCATGTAGCTATGATTTGAGAAGAAATTGCTGTAAACATTTCCGATTGCGAAACTTTGACATTTTTTATTTTTTTTATTTTCACATTCATTTATGATGCTATATGAGTTACCCGTATGATGAAAAACATTACATTAATAATATTAATTAAATAATATGTAGCATTTGTAAAATATTTTGAATTATTCCTTTTTTTTTCCTTAAATACATTTATATATGTGTACAAGTCAGCTTTTTAAAATACTTAATAACTTATTCCTCTAAAAGACGTCTTTAAAGATATTTCTGTTAAAATATAGACTTCCAATCTAATGACAAAAGGAATATGTATGTATAAATTCTGTTTTAAATAAATATTTAGCTTAAAATTAAGAATTTTTCTTCTTTTGATTTCTAATATGAATTATTATATTTTTCCAGAGGTTGCAAATTTGGAAAAATGATCAAAAGAGGAAAGAAAAAAAAAATTAGTTATACATACAAAATGATATTTTATAATGTACAACATAGAGTAAAAATATGAAAAAAGATGTTCATGTAAATAAATTTTACTATAATTATAGCGAATTATTCGTTGTTTTAGATAATTTTTTCAAGATGTGATCAGTAAATATTCTTTTAATTTGCTCGAAATATTAGTCCCATTTAAGAATTTCCTGTTAACAGTAAAGATAATTTTTATTACTACGAAAGTTGATGCCACAAATTTGTTCAGTTATCCGTGGTTAGTAAAGTGGTTCCTAATTTTCAATTAGAATAGAATAATGAAGTCCTTTTTTTTCGGAAATATTATTTGTGCTTACCTGTAGAGGACTCACTAGAACGTTTATAGTGCAACCTTACATTTGTAATTGATATGTTTACGAAAGACACTTTTTTTATGTAATGATTTTACACAAAACTCATTTGCTAGACTCTATTCAAATTCTTTATAATTTATAATGACATTGGGTTGAAACTGAACGTAGAATCAAGTTACCCGAGACCTATTGGAAGGATGCTCTAAAGTAAAGAAAATCCCAAAAAAACAGAAACATAAATCTGTAAATCCATGATTTAAATAAATTAAGATTCTATCGTCGATTACGAAAATGTATCGAATCATATAAAATTTACAAACACTGAAATAATGTTTGCAGCGGTGTTATACATTTGCTATTAATTTATTCATAATTTAAAATAAAGTTTTATAATATTACAGAGATGTTGTTTTTCAAGAAAAATAATAAATACAGCTATTGTCTTTGAAATGAAAATTCTTCTCGAGATATTTACAGAAAGATTTTAAGAAAGCAAAATATCTGGAATGAACAGGAATTCTTCAGCTGTTTAGAGAGCTCAATCCATCGGGAACTGCGACAGTGATTTCTAAAAACGAAAGAAATATTATAATTCTCTACATCGGATGTATATGAACTCTGCGATAAATTTATTAGAGGTTCAAAGACGAACAAAATTGAAAAAGAAAGACGAAAGGTACAGATTCGTGTAAACCAATATCAATTTGAATCTACTTTATTAAGTTCCAGTGCAATCGATATGCTACAGCTTCTCAAGGAAAATAAATTTATTTAAAATCTGCGAAGGATTTCTGAGTTGCTCCGCAGAAAATAAAAGTTCAAGAACTATTAAAAGAACAGCAGCTTCTCGGAATGAAATAAATTTAGAATCTACAACAAGAACATTTTGAAACAAGAATATTTGCAGTGAATATTAGAATTTTGATGTGACAGTGGATATATTTCAATGGACTGAAAATATCCACGATACAAAGAACTGGAAATGATATCAAAATGGTTCGGAAGCGACTGAAATTTATTAAATCAGTCTTCTTTGTCCCTCATCGATGCAAACAAATGGTTGCTCCTAGTCTGTACCTCAGCAGCCACGAAAACTGAACTGAAATTTTGTTTTATTTGAAGATTCTTTTTAAAATTTTATGTATATTATTAGTGGAACAGACGATTTAAAATGATTTGCTTCAAATTTGATATATCTTCTTCATTCTCTATGTATCGAAAATAATTTTTGTGTAAAGTTACATGAAATTTGTTTGAAATTTTTTCAAAAAAAATGGGATTTGTGATGTTGTGTACGCCCGAGCGTCAGATTAAGTTTTTATCTCCAAGTTTGGCAGTTTTTGAGGTGGTTCAGCTTGCCATTAAGAAAATTTACATGTCAAACAAAATGGTGCAAATCGGGCGTACACTGCATCAAAAAACTCAAAAAATACTTTTAGAATATCTGTAATCTTTGTAAATAATAAGTTTTCTTTCCTTTTATAAGTGTATTGCAACTGTTATACAATGAGTTATGTATTTTAATTATGTCTGTTTTTATCATAGTAGTTGTTTCATTTCTAGTATCGAAAAAAAAAAAAAAAATTTTTTGGATACCAAAAAAATTTTTGGGTTGTAAAAAAAAAAAAAATCTGAAATATTTTATTGATAATATTGATCAGATTTAATATGTAATGTATTCAATCAGAAAATGCATTTTTTAAAATAGTTATGGCTGGATCAATATTAATTTGAAACATTTCTTTACTATTTTTAAGATTTTTATTGATAATTTGTTGTTAAAAAAATAAAAGGATGTGCAAAGAGGACGAATATTGGAATGAAATTGGTTTAGCTTCCTTATTTGTTTAAATTTTTCTTCGTTAATTACAAATTCAAAGAGATTTATCTTTTAAATATTAAATGAATTTAATTTTAAATCGGTACATTTAGTTCCAATAAAAAGATTCTATTAAATGTTCTTAATTATTTTTTGTAAGTTTTCGGCTACTTTAAAATTAGAAGCAGACTACATAATTTCTTAGTGACAAATAAAACATTTTGAAGAGAATGTATAGTGCAATACATGTAGTAATGCAATACAAAAGGTCTTGCAAAACTATTTCAGGATTTCAGTAATTATGTATTTCAAATCAAAATCACGAAGTAATGAAGACAAATTGACTAGGTACATGAAATAAATTTTTCTTTTAGATATCTAAGCTTGTGAATACAATTAAAACATGAAATTATGAGGATAGATTTGACCTAAAGAAAAAAAATTACATTGAATAATGTTTTAGTTGTTTTTATTTGAAAATTAAATTTAGGAGTCTAGAGTAATCGTATGGATTTGTAATTTAGAAAATATAGCATGGTTATAATGCTGAAAATTTGATAATATTAAGTATCCTGAATTAGCACTTACTAATTAGTAATATCGAGTTAAACTTAGTAAAAAAGAAGTTCATTGATTTGAATTTATAGCATTTAACACCCTTCTAAAACTACATATTTAAAGAAACCATTAAAAAGAACCAAAATAATATTTATGCAAATTATGTAAAAAAAATTTAAAAATAATTAAAAAATCTAAAAGTTTATAACTTAAAAATCCCAAAACAAAAAAAAACAAAAAAAATCTATTAAAAAATCAGAAAAATTTATAAGAGAAAGCAAAATTATTTTAAAATAAAGGAAATAACATAATTGTAATACTGATCCCTACTTAGGAATAGAATAATGTATGTTTCTACCGATATATATATATATATATATATTACTCTTGAATTTTACTGTATCCTAATTTTTTCTATAACTTCATATTATAAATTTTAATTTTATTAATTAAGAATCACTTCATGTTTGCATAAATTGACAAATTAAAATCCTTCAAAAAAGTTGGGAGTTGGACATCAACTATTTCATTCTGCATGCATTCGGTGTTCGTTATACTCTTGCGGCTTCATTTTATCTCGCAAACACAATTAAGTCTAAAAAATTTACATAACGCAGAGGGAAGAAATGTAGTTTACAAATTCTGTCACCGATCTCCAAGTTTATTCTAACTAAATAAGAAACATCTCATTAGCACTATTATTGCTTATAATAAATGTGTATTAAATCCATCAAACTACAAAAAATACTACTGAAATCCCGACTATAGTTTGGAAGTCTTTATTCATTTGGATTTCGAAGAGTCATTTTTAAATCGTCCTTCCCAAATCACGTTGTTCTCATCCTTTTTCAAAGCATCCATTGACGTAGATGCTTCTTGATATTCGCGCATATTATATTTTAATTTTCTTGTATTATTACTCTGTGTGTGCTTTTAGTGTTGATTAGAACTGTTTTCTTTTCAAACATTGAAGTGAACATGTATTGATGATGGAATGAATTCACTTCCATGTATTTATTTTGTCATCCAGACGTGAGAAATTCCAAGTTGGGTGCATGAAAACTGATCTCACTTGTTTTTGTCTCATTTTTGTTTCACTGTAATGCTTTTGAAAGTGCCATAATTAATAAAGTATTTAAAACTATCAGTCGTCTTTCGGTCATAATTTCACCGTATTTTCTTACCTTTTTTCAACATTTCGTAGCTATGTTATATATAAGTGTATTTATTGAAAAAAATCGTATATTTACTTTATACAATCTTAAGTATATTTATCTAAGTTTTATTGTTTTAAGTAAAATTAAGATCTACCCTATTTCTTATTTTAATGTTTGCCACAAAACGCTTATTTAATACGTTTTTTGTCTATCGGATAAAATTTCGCCGTTTCTTTAACATTTCTACCGCTTCGGCTCATGTTTTTCTATGTTTCACAGTTAACGTCGACCGTTGTCCGCAGAGCCAATTAATTAAATTTGGAAATAAAAGTCACCAGGGGTTAAATGCGGTGAATACAGTGGATGTTGTTATAGTTCGAATTTTAATTCCATAATTTTGGCCTTTGAAACTGCACAGGTGTCCACTCGTGCATTGTCTTGATGGAGTTTAGTTTAAAAAGTTTAATTTTTTTTATTAACGTCGCATTAGAAGCAACACGAGAGTTATTGGCGGCGGACCTCGTAAATTTGAACCTTGGTCAAGTGACGAAGACGACACCTGAGCTGCCCCCCCCCCGTATAACTTCCACACCATGCCAACGGGAGGACTTTAGGCCCCGACAGATTTAACGTGCATCAGCCCCGGCTACACGGGGGGTCTTTTGTGGCCAAGGATCGAGCCCACGACTGAGAGCAAACCACCGGCCACGAATCCGACACCATAACCACTAGGCTACCGCGGCCATTTATCTTGATGGAAGAGGATATTTTTCTGTTTCAAAGAACTCTATTTTCTTGATTTTTTCGCTCAACCGATGCAATAACGGCGCCAGATACTCTCCAATTATTGGTTTTCCTTTACCCTAATAACCAGTGTAGTTGATTTAGCGTGCATCTCATAATAAATAAATAAATTAAACTAAATTAAAAAGTTCAATGCAAAGTTTTGTAAAAAACACATTAAGCCACCCAAGGAGCACTTTTTTTTGTAATTATTATTAAATTAAATAGGAGAATTAATTTCAATTTACCAATTATTTAAACATAAATCACTTAAATGAGGTAGTTTACAGATATCATATAAATTTAATACTACATCAAATACATAATTTCACGTATATTTTTAATGTAGAAAATATTCAACCCCTGCTTTAAATTAAGCTTAATTTTAGACATATTTTCTCATATACTTATTTGATTTCACAATGTTGAATTCGGCAACAATATTGCTGTTAGTATTCAAATAACTCATCTAGTCTTATGGAAAGCATCAGATAGTATTTGAATTAATTAAAATCTTTATAATAAAAGATACAAAGACCAAATAAAAAATAATTAAAAAAGTGCCCTGAAGAAATATCATGTGTGTATATAAATCTATATTTGTGAAGAGCTTGAAATTTTCAACATGTTAATTTAAAAATTTATTTTAATGATAATTTTTTTTTCACATATATATATTTTTGGTACTTGTCTATTAAAGTGGCGCCCGCCAAATTAAGAATACGCTAATGTCGCCAAGCTAGTTAAAAGCGCCAAGCAAGCGGAGCGCGATATTGAAATGTAGGAAAACAAATAACACACCAATAAATAACATAAAAAAAATGTTAATAATATTTTTATTTTGTAATCTTTTATATGTTTAGTGATAAATCTCATCCCAACAAGTGAAATAAAAATTTAGATGTTTAGTATGAATATTTACATAACTTTTAGAATATCAAATCTTTTATATGTTTAGTGATAAATCTCATCCCAATAAGTGATATACAAATTTAAATGTTTAACATAAATATTTACATCACTTTTAAAATATAAATCTACATTAATGGCCATATTTCCGAAATTGCGTTCACTATTTCATATAAAGCATTTTTTTTCCCCTCAACATATTTCCTCCACATAAATTCTGCTAGATACGATTCCAGATTATATCGAGCCGTGCAGCGTTGTTTCTTGTTACGCCACTTTGCGGAACCCCACATTCGTTCAACATTTTGGGTGTGAATTCCAGTTGACGAATCTACAAAATTATTCTTATGGTTCACCGTGAAATGTGTAAAACCAGCATCTTCAAGTTCTTCAGTCTTGTACCCCTTCCAACAATCTGAATAGATAGTGTAACCTTCTTGTACATGTTCCAAAAATTTTCCAAGCAGTGTGTTTGCATCTCTGTTCGATATTTGAACAAGAT
>BMAW01083876.1:39042-53955 GCA_019974015.1 Nephila pilipes | reverse complement strand
ATAGTAGTCATTCTCTCTAAAGGGTAAAAACTTATGTAAGGCATAGTAGTCATTCTCTCTAAAGAGTAAAAACTTATGTAAGGCATAATAGTCATTCTCTCTAAAGAGTAAAAACTTATGTAAGGTATTAAAGTTATTTTAACTGAAAGGCTCTCTGTGGGCATTGTAGTCACTTTAGTGTGTAAACCTTTCTTTCAGGCTTAATCAACTGGTAAAGGTTTTCATGAGAAATTGTAATCATATTAAAGAGCAAATCCTTTAATGATGCATTTTGATTCCTTTACACCCTTCTTAAACTGTTATACACAAGTTTAGTATAAACTATTCTTGATTGTAGCATGGGATAAAAAGGAAATTTGATTTTTATGTAGCACATTATCATCTGTGGAATTCTTTTAAATTTATAAATTTGTGTTTTGAATTAAAAATAGTGTTTTTGGCAGCTTGTTTTTAAAACAGCTTGTAGAATAATTTAAAATTCGAGAAGAATTTTCGTTCTGATTATAAAAAGAAAGGTTAAGCTAGATTCTTAGATTTTTTATAATATTTTACTTAAATACGAGAAAGTAAATGATGTACGTAATAAAAGAAAACACGAATTAATACTTCTAAAATGTAGTTTTTTCTTTTTAAAAAAGTGATGGTAATGTGTGCAAAGAAGGAATATTTCACACATGCAAAGCAGTTATAACGTAAGTGTTCAATAAAAACTTCTCATGCTTATACACAAGGACTCCAAGTTTGAATGGTTTTTAAAAAATTTGCAATTTTTGTATTTGGTGATGAGTTAGCACATTCTTACTTCTGCTAATCTTAAGAAAAAGAAAATATTCTTTATAATCTCATTAGTTAAAATTCTTTTAAAAAGATTAATTGCTTTTGTTCCTTTAGCAACACGCATCATATCGATAGTCATTACTAAATTTATTTTAAATTTCTTGTCTCTAAGATGCATTACATTGTCTAAAGCAATACAAATAAGTAATTCTTCAGAAATATATTCTAAATTGAACATTTTGTAGAGAAAAAAACTTGTAAAGAAAGGCAATAAATGCATTAATGCACATATCTTTCAATTATTCTATAATAGCTTCAATTTTTTTGTTTAGTAAAGATGTAATATTTATCAAGTTGTAATTCGAACGATGCTTCAAGCGTATGACGAAAATCTAAAATGTTCGAATAAAATGCGTAGAGAAGTATGTAAGCAATAATTACTGAGTTCAAATGAAGTTTAATATTGAAATACTTTCAATAAAAGTTTAATTTAATTTAATTAAATTTAATCAATATGATAAATTTGAATTAATGAGTCATGTGTGTTTTCTGTTAAAGTGGTGTAAATCTAGTTTTGATGAAAAGTTAGTAAATTATAACACTGAATGAAATCTGCTATAAGTGTTTTCTTTTTAATCTATAAACAGCTCCCTAAAAACTCCTTCTAAATCTTCATCTTTTTGTCAATATAAATCATTCATGCACTAGAATTTCGGATTTCACCCATTTACTGAAGAGTAATGGATACTGTTAGTTCATTTAACTTGAATTAATTAAGTATGATTATTTTTAAAATTACTAATTGCTAATTTTATAACGAGTGCTTATATTATATTATATTATATTCCAAATGGATTAAGTTACCTTAGAATAGGATTGTGATTCGTTTAGGCATTTATAAAATAAACTCTTATTTTGATATATTTTCTTCTACATTTTAATAAATTTTAATAATTCATTATTATTATTTTATAGAAATAATCTCAATGATTTGAAATAAAAAAATAGAATGTTGTAATTAAGTTCTGATGAAAACATTATGAGATTTGATTTGTGAATAACGAGATTCACACTGCTATAGAAGAAGTACACTTGTGCCAAACGACAGTTGCTTAGCGTGAAGCCTTCTCTTCCGAATGCAGTGCCTTTAACTTCTATAAACAAATTCCTATAACTGTAGTCTTCGTTTGCATTAGAGTTATTTATTTTTTGTTTCGTTGAAAAAATGATAAGAGAGCAACGAATTGTTGTGAAATTTCACATTAAACTTAGAAAAATTCGCTTTTGAAACATACAATGTAATGAGAGAAGTATATGGGAATGAATGTTTATCGTGGGCACGTGTTTTTGAGTGGTTTAAGCGTTTTAAAGATGGCCTTGAAAACGTTAAAGATGAATCACGCCCGGGTCGTCTTCTCAAGTCAAACACGGATGTCGATATCGAAAAAAATCAGTAATCTGGTTCTGTCTGACTGTCGGTTAAGTATTCGTGCGATTGCTAAGACGGTAGAAATTGACAAAGAATCCGTACGGCAAAACTTTTCTTAAAGACAATGCGCCAATTAATTCCACATTGTCTGTCAAGAGGTTTCTAGCTAAGTACAACACCCCAGTGTTAAATTTAACCACCCTATTCGATGGATTTTGGGCCATACGATTTGTATCTATTTCCAAAAGTAAAATCTGCATTAAAAGAAAAAAAAATTGTGTCCGTGGAAGCTATGAAAGAGAAAGGGGCACGCATTCTAAAGGAGCTGACAAAAGACTTTTAGCACTGTTTCGAACAATGGAAAATTTGCATGTAGCGTTCTGAGGATAGAGGAGAGGTGTACATTGAAAGTGATATCAAGTAAATATGTTTCACATCAAAATAAAATGTTTTATAGTGTTAGTCGTTATTTAATAATAACTCCTCGTACATATTTAAATAAAAATTTCAGAAAAAAAGTATTATATTACCAATTTCGCTTTCAGATGAGATTGCTATTTCATATGATGGTGTGTCAGTTTCTACAAAAGTGAGCAATAATGTAAAAACGCAGAATTTCAGAAAAATGAGGCGCAATAGTGGGCAAAAATATTACATAAATACAAGTAAAATTGTTACAAGCATAAAATTTCGAAATATAAAGTGCAAGAGCTGAAAAAAATATGCCGAATTCTTGTTAGGGAAGATGACCGCAAAGCAAATTTTTACACATTTTTGGAATCTGGAAGATTTTTATGAAAAAAATATATTTCTATTCAGAGCGGCTTAATGGTGTATTGTAAGAGAAAATGCGAAAGAAATTATAAAGGAAAACAAAGAAAAATTACACCACAATATCATTTAACTGTTCCAGCTGCTAAAATGTGGGTTTACAATAACTTTTTTGTACATACTTATAAAACATCAATTGGCCGATTCGGTCTATTTTAAAATATAAAGTTAAGGAATTGGTTAAGGGCGAACTCTCACCAGGATCCGTAGAAAAACTTCAGATCTCGAAATAAAAATTTATTAAGGAGCACTTTCAAAGCTTTCGGAAATAATAGAGCCATTATTCCAGATATCATAATCCTAAACGAAAAAATTTTGACCATGATTTGAATGTCAAGAAAATATATAAGTTATATTTTCAAAAGTGTGAATAAAGTAAAATTTATTCAGTTAAACAAGTTACAAATAGGATAATTTTTTTAAAAAAGAATGCAGGTTACATTTTTACCAACCGTGGAAAGATAAATGCCAAAAATGTGATTTTCTAAGTTCGATGAAAAAAAAATCATGTAACAATGCTGAAAAGACAAGTAGCACAGAAAAATATGATGTTCACTTAAAATCGCTGAATCAGCAAGAAAATAAGATTTTAGAATCTCAAAATCCAAATAGATATTTTGCTTTTTCTTTTGACATGCAGAAGGCATTACCTTGTTTAAAGTTGTCAGTGTCTATTGCATATTATAAACATAAAATATATGTTTTAAATGAGGAATTTCATAATTTTCATGATGGTAACGTTAATATGTGTGCATGGGATAAAACTATTGCATCTAGGGGACCCCAAGAAATAATTAAAGGTTGCCCAAATAAAGTAACCACACATCAACATATAATAGCCTACTTCAGTATGTGTACTGGACACAATAGGTCTTAAAGTAACAGATAGTCTTCCCAAAATAACATAGAAATTATTGATCATAAATAGTTTTAAATACTGGGCACTCTTATCCATAAAATAAAGCCGATTAAAGAAATATATGTTGATAATGTCAAAGTCCATAAGAAAATAAAATTTATTGTATATTCCCACAGACTATTATACATCGTATAATAATGCCGAAAACATTAAAATCTTATTTTAAATGAAATGTTACGAGATGAATTTGTTTCGACAAACCACTTGAAAATGCAATTCTCAGAAGACGAAAAAATACTAACGGTGAAGAGGTAAATTGGCTGAAAATATATTCGATAAAGTTTTGAAAAAAGAAACCATATACTATGCGGTATAAAACTCGATTTGATAAAAACGCAGATGAGTTTAAAATACTAAAATTATCTTGCTAGACAAGGAAGACCACGAAAATTTGAAAATAAATATTAGCACTTTTATATCATCGTGTGAGGTCAATCATACTCCAAAAATTCAATGACATGAAGAATCTATTACTTTATTTTTTTTCCAATAAATCATAATTATTTTCTAAAATTTTAGATAGTCATAAAAATTAAAAATCGTCAAAAAAATTAAAAATTGTACATATTAATATAAAGTTGTAATTAATTTAAATGACATTACCAGATAAAATGCTGAAATAAACCCTTTTTATTTTGTTTTCTGACACATTTAGTAAAAATTTCATAAAAGAATTGGTTTCATTCAAATAAATCCCATATCTATATTTCATAAAATATGATTTTTACATTTTGTAGATTTTGAAAGTGGTGTGATTCCACCTGAGGTCATCAAAAGTATCAATTTCTTTTAACTAATACTTTTAAAATGATCACATTATAAACTTAAAAATCAATTTAATATTTTAAAAAAAAACATAAAATGTGCGTTTTAACTTATACCAATATTTTTTAAATCATACAAATTCAAACCAGTTTTTTTTTTATCTGCATACAATATAAAAAGGACTTATACCACTTTCAAAGGAAACGGTTCAATTAATCATATAATCAAATTATTTTGATGTCGCTACTTAATAAATCTTGAGAATATAATTCATATTTTATATTAATTTATATATTTATATTCCAGTAACATCTGGGAGAAAATAGTTTTTAATTTGCACCTCATTTTCATATTTAATTTAAAATTATTTCATCGTCGAATGATTTTTCCTACATTTCTATTAACAAAAGAACGAGTTTGAAATTCTTGTCTTCGACGTAGCGGATCTATTACAAAAAACATGACCATAAAATCTGTACAAAAATCCAGAAATATTGATAATTACGGATGAAAATTTGTGTTCTTTTAAATAAGCTATTTTTATCTGTTCCGATTCATTAGAAAATGTTCATTAATCTGTTCTTAGATTCAATGGTTCTTTGGATTCCTCGAAAAAAAAACTTCTAAGATATTCTGATGAATTTAACTCTCTAAAATTATTACATATAATTACTCCACACATTTTATGAAAAATAAAATAAATTAAATTTTAGGAAAAATTACGTTTTTATTTATATTGATACTAAATAGAACATTATTTTCAAACTTTATTAGCAGACAGTGAAAATAAAGTATGTTTGGTGATTTCTCAGTGCGAGCATTTTTTTAAAAATAATTACATATCAAAATAAATTAACTAATCAAAGCAAATGCTCTTAAAATGAATTTGAAATCATTTTTATGTCATACAGTGAATTGTGAATTTTAGGCATAAACATTTAATTTTTTTTTGTGGAAAACAATTAATTAACAATTCCACTTTAAATACTTTAATATGCAATATATAAGATATCGCGCTCTTGCTAAAACACACAAAATAATATATAAATATGTTTATATACTCTGGAAATTAAAAAAAGTTTTCACTGTATTCGCAATAATTAAATGCTAATCGTATATAATTGTTATTCGGAAAAGTCTACTCTTATATTTAGCGTTCCTTAATCTGCTTTGCTAGGTTTACTAAGAGATTGTCCAAAACAGGTCTTTTTGTTCCAAGACCTGCTTTGCAGAATCTTTTAGCTGCCTGGGGAAAGAGCTTATACGGAGGAGTTTTTTCTCCTTCAGTTCGGTTCCCCTGGTCATATGGTTTCGATCTAGCTCCTTTCGCTCTTATTGCATTCTAAATGCAGCGAGCACTGCCGAAGTCATTTTCGTGCGAACGTCGGTGACCACGTTGGTTAATTGTTCTATTTGAGGAACTGAGTGAGGGGGCATTAGTATGTGTGTGGCTGGCATTGTTCGTCAATAGAGAGATTCGGCAGCTAGTGGACGGGTAGTTTCGGCTAACATTTTGTTGCTTTCAGTATGAAAGCGGGGACCTCTGATTGGTGAAAATTTGCTGGCAATATATTCGGGCTTTCGTAACACGTGATGTCTTACACTCATGGAAGTCAGAGAACTGAAAACGACTCTGAATAATTCCGAACAGAAAAGAACAGGTTACTGGTGAACTTCTGACTCGGGTGTTCTCACTCTTTTAGATGAATGAATTTGAAAAAAAAAGGTCTTTCGGTCTCCATCTCTAGTTATGTTCCATCATTGCAAATATAATTGAATATCTTGAGGTAAAGAGAGGAGGAATGTTCCACAGTCGAAACAGATACGGAGATTAAAAGTTGAAAATTTACGCACTTCTTCAAATTTGCCGACCTATTGAATTTAAACCTGTCAACTCATTGAATGTTTTCTTAGCTACCAGTGACAATGATAAAACTTTAATTGAATTTCCCCAATTTTTTTAAAAGAAAAATCACTGAATATCTCCCCGATTTTCAAAGAAGATTATAAAATTCTAAGAAAAATTATTTTTCCACATTTCGAACAAAAAAAAATTTAGTTTCTTTACACTTAAATATTTTAAGACATTTTCAAAATTTGAAATAATAAAGGAAGAAAATTGGCAAAATTTAGTAAAAAAAGTAGTTTTTTATGTCTATAAAAATATACCCTGAGCAACAATTTTATATAAACAACTATTAGAGCATATTGAGGAAAATAGTTCTTGTATTTTGAACAAAGAGTTAAAAGTATAATCTTCCATTTTAAAATAACACTCTGCAATCAAAACACTCCGCAGAATTTAAAAAATTCTTATCATATTTTAAGGATATAACTCTGTAATAAAAAAAGATTCATAATTAAAGTTTATTTTTAGTTCAAGGCATACATAATCGATTGTTTATTATTGCCACACATAGAAACACAGCAAGGGCTATTGACGTCGGACTTCGTAATTTAGAAACTAGGTCAAGTGACGAGGATGATACCTGATCTGGCAGCACCATTTCAATGGGAAGACACATGGAGCCTCGACTAACTTAATCTGCATCAGTTCCGATTTATGATTAATCATCAGTGGAATCCATGACGCACCGAAATGAACGCAGGTCCCAAGATTCTGACCATGACCGTTCCATCACCACGGAAAAAATCAGGACATAGTTATATGTCATTTAAAGAAGTATTATAAAAAAATTAAATTAGTATGCATGTAATAGATTTTAATAAATTGTATACTCCAAAACTCATACAATGCAATGACAAATTTAAAAAGATTATTTTTTGACAGATACAGCAATGCTTTTTTAATATTTTGTTATCTTTTAATTCTGAAACATTATACGAAGGAGGCATGAACAATTCTGAGAACTCTAAAATGCTTCGTATGTAATTTTACAATTTACTAGATTTCTGAAATAATGAACAAAATTTTATTTTAATGTAGCTTCATCTTAAATTCTTTGGTGAGAAATTCCTAAGATATTCATTTTAAGCTGTTATTTCAGACCATTTTGGTTTTTAGATATTTTTAAATTTGAAAATGTTCAAATCAATTTTTATAAAGTTTTTGTTCTGTTAGGTTAGAAGCTTTTAAAGTTATATTTCAAGACAATTAAATATTTTTTTTTGTGTTGAATAAGATTCTATTTTTTCAGGTTACCTGCCCTCGAAATATCCTTATGTTAACTCCCTAATGTATTGTTAATAAACATAAAGTAATAAATATTATCTTCCTTTTTTTTGAAACGGAAAAACATTTAAAATCTAGTAAAGATTTTTTAATATAGCCGAAGAACAAATTTATTTTTGTAAACTGATGTCTTAAAATTTTAAAAATACATCTTCCAAACTAAATTCAAAATAATTTAAGAAAATTTAAATTCAGTTTTTGAGCCAAATTTATTCTCAAAAACTTAATTCTACTAAATTAAAAAAAAATCAGAAATGAAACTTATAAGTGAAAATCAAAATATTTTAAAAACCGAAGTATTCATCAACATGCGTAAGAACAACCTGAAACTTCAAAAAATTGTTAAACACGAATAAAATATTTAATTAAATGAGTAAAAGTACACGAAAGATTGTTTATTTAAAAAAGGGAATATTAGAATTCAGTTTAAACTGGAAAGGCATATTTTTGAAGGAAGTAAACTTGAGTTTTTACTGTAGTGAAATAAATTATTTTAAGTTCAAAAAAAAAATTAATTTAATTCAAGGTTATTTTTATTAATATATATAAATTCATTTACAAATAACGTTTTATTGGAGAAATTTGAAATATATTTAGATATTTTTTTAAAATTCTATAAAACACCTTTGACATAAGTTTAAGATGTTTTTATGTCAATAACATCAGTTTTTTTATGAGACGAAAAAATAATGTTAATTTATTTGTGGACAAAATTTTTGTTTAAAATTAGTGAAGGCTGTATAGACTCTGCATAAAATTAATATGGATGATTTTATTTTTACTCAAAAGGATAAATTAACTGTAGAATTCGTTCATAATTATCATACCAGTCACTCCAGATATCAGATAGTTTATATCAGGATTGAGAATCATATAGCCTTAAGGTCATGAGCGATATCTTATAAGGCATCAATAGATGTCTTTTTAAGTGAATACCAATTTTTCTAAAGAAGTTTGGTGATTTTTTGCGAAGTATTATTGTTAATTTTTAATTTCTCAACAATATTAATGTATCTGATTCCCAATTGCAATTAAATTTTATTGAATTTAGGTTTATATTTTTTGGCTCTCTCTATATAAGGTCTACTCGAATCTCTTTAATTAAATTTTAGCGCTCATTCGTTTCTCAAAAATGTAAATTATGTATAATTATGTTTTTAATGTATAAAAATGTATAATTATGTTTTTTAAAGTTGATTAAATTTTTTTTCAAAAAAATTCAACATTAGTGTTATTAAAAAAATTATTAAAATCGTATGAATGTTTATTTCATCTAAAAGAGATTCTGAACAAAGCATTAATATAGTAAAAACCTAATGACACTTCAACTTTAAAATGTTTCTTACTTATAGATTGGACGTTTCTTGTGAGATGAATAAAATACTCTTAATATCGCTATCTTCAATCATAAATTTATGATAATATATGTAATTCATGTATTAAAAATTTTAAGGGGATGATTTGTAGAAGGATGAGACCTAAACTAACTACCCTTTGGTCGAGATACCTTTGTTTTACCAATCAGGATATCATGGTCCTAACATAAAATTGAAGATGTGAAAGTCTTAAATGAAGTTAGTAAAATTAAAATGCATAGTATGCATTTAAAATATGTTTTCCAAGTCTCACAGCCTTCATTGTTTTTCCTTTAAGTGTTTCACTAAATCAAACACAAATGAAGCAGTTTATCCCTATTATTTTTACTTAGAAAACTTATGAATAAATCATAATATATGCGTTAGCTTTGCAAAAAGTGGCAGAGATAGTCTAGAAGTCTTTCACGCGAGCAATATCCACCGATGTTGTTTCCGGCCACGGGTTACCATGCTACTGAAGACCTGTCGTGTAGTTGGGCTGATGCACGTTAAAACCTTCGATGCTCCAAATCCTAAAGTTAGCCTGTTGTGGAGGTTTGGAGAGGGAAGTGCTAACTCAAGTGTAGAACATGTCACTTTATCGAGGTGAAAAATTAGTCGGTCCGCTGCCAGTAATCCTCGCATTGTTTCTAAGTGAGACGTTGATAAATCATCAATCGGTCATTAATCAAAATCATTGGATAAAAACATTAATGATACTCATGAAACAATTTCTTTCAGATGAATTTTAAGTAGAATTTGTTGCATGATGTTTTTGATTTGGAACTGAAGGGAATCAACCCAAAAATCCTTTATTTTTTTTCAAAAACAATACATTTTCATTGAAACAAAAGTAATCGTTTCAGTTTTTACAGCTCTTCTTAATCTAACGCTATAATTCTACAGTAAACTTTTACAAGAGTACATATGTTGTACCGAGAAAATATTTCCGTTATTTGATGCTGTGCATTTTTAAACTCCGAAAAAGGAACTTGTAATATAAACTTTTCTTTTTATTTCATGGTTTATGTTCTTTTAAAATGAGTAAAGTACTTGAAAGGAGCAAGTAGTTTTTTATTTACGAATACTCTGCCGATTTCGGAAAAAACAAAGAAGCGTATAGAATCTTCAGTGCATTTTCCCCAAGTCATAAAGGTATTCTAAAAATACAAAACAGCTGCGAATAAATGTCTAAAATGAAATGAAAACAGTTTAAAGAGCATTTTATTTATATAGTTGGTATTATGTATGAAAACGAGTTTTAGATTCAAAAACGATATTCACAATAAAAGAAGAAATTCGGTAACTAAGAGGCAGAATATAACGATTTGGATTCTAACTAAAGGTTCAAGAATAAATGCTAACCAAAGATTCATGCAGAATAATGAAACGTCTCACATAAATATTACTTTGCACAGTCAAAGTGGTTGAAAAATTTCTGAAATCAAAACAAGAGGGAAAAAAACATGGGTTTTACCTTACATCTTTCTTATAAATTAGGATTTTAAATTATTAAATTACAAGATATTTTTTTGCTTGCTCAATAATGCAACATTTGTTTTTCTAGAAATGGAGAATCCCCTTTATGAAAGATAAAAAACAATGCTGCTGCATGTGCTTTTATGATATCTTGTTCTCTACCCAACTACAATAAAAAGTACCTGCAGCAGTATTGTCGAGTCCTATATATCTAAGCATCTCTTTTCAGAGCTTTTGGAGAGGATATAATATTTTCTCCTCGACTCTCACCCTAAACGACCCGGAATTCGACTTTTTGGAAAATGGAAATTAATATGGATTTGTCATCACCATCCTCGTCACGATCCCAAACCCCTATTGGAGACATGGACCGAGAATCCTGTGAAACTCTGCAGGCCCTCCAGAGACGTATTAAGAAACTAGTCCACTACATTGACGAAATCCAGACGCTGATCCTATCAAACAGACGACACCAGGACTTTGATGAAATGGACGAGTAGTTCCAGTCCTATATGCTGCTACATTCCAAGGCACAAGATGAATTGACTACAGCGGAGGGTGAGTATTCCACCCTTCCTATTTGCACTGTACCTGACTGCCACATTCATTACACATTACCTACCCCACCCACTAAGACACCCAATTTAAAAAGGAAAGACGAAGACGGCTTCGTCACTCCCCCCAGTAGAAAAACTGCCAAAAGGCAAATTATTACGGATACAACTACTACATACAAACAAAACAAATTTAAGTCTCAATATACAAGAAAGCAATGGCTCGCAAAACGACGAGGTCGTCATTCCACCTAAGGAACGACTTCCCCCCTATAATGTTAAAAATCAATAATTATAAGAACCAATTGAAGGCAATCAACCAAGTAATACCAGATTTACGTACAAAATTATCCGGAGAGTATATTAAATTGTACTTTGACACACCGGAAGAATACAGAAAACTCATAGAATATTTATCTACCAAAAGCGAATTCGAGTACTACGTTATTAGGCCGGTTCACCAGCGACCTGTCAAGGCCACAATTAAAGGATTACCAAGGGAAACAGCCCCACAAGAAATACAAGAAGAATTAATAGATTTTGGTTTCAATCCTCTTAGAGTTGTACAACTCACAAACAAAATAACTAAACTACCACTTCCAGTATACCTAGCCACCTTACCCAGGACCCAAGCAGCAGAAAAAATCTTTGAGATCACAAGAATATGCTATATGTCTGTTAAAGTAGAGGGTTACCGTGGTAGCGGAAGAGTCACGCAATGCTACAGATGCAACTTTTTCCACCATTCGGCGGAAAACTGTCATATTTCACCTAGATGCCTAAAGTGTGCCGAACCACATCTGACTAGAGAATGCCCCATCAATGAGCACATCATCAATCCAGAATGAGTAAACTGCGATCATAAAGGACATTTAGCCTCTTATGGTGTGAAAAATTCCCAAAACCACCAAAGAAACAAAATCTCTTAAGCAAAAACCAAAATGCTGTGAGAGAAAACTTCACTTTCGCTAATACAGTCACAAACAAGCAAACCGATGGCGCCACAAGAACCGAAAACCAACCTTACTCAGAAAACAACCAAAAACAATAGCAATCCTTTTTATAACCACCCAAGCAATAGAACCAAGGCAGTCAACCTAGTTAATAAGCACATAAAACAAAAACAAAAACAAATAATAGAAGAAGAAGAAAAAGAGGAAGAAGCCACCCCAGATTTTTTCAAAGCAATAGAAATGATACAGACACTCACAGAAATCTTCAAGCAACTACCTGGATTACTCAAAAACCTACCGAAAATACAAGCCGCAAAAGGGAAAACAAACAAGACGTATGCTCTAATAGAAGCCGTCATGGATAGTGACTCAAATGAACAATAAGCCTTCCCTACAGCCACTCATAAATATAGAGAATAGAATAGCTTTAAATTATTTGGCCTTAGCCTCTGGTCATGGAATGCAAACGGCTTACAATCTCGTATTGTTGAGCTACGAGATTTTGTACAGAAACACGGCCCTGATATGTTAATGATTCAAGAAACACACCTGATACCACGCAACACAGTACACCTACCAAACTACACAACCTAAAGAGACGATAGGCTAAACCAAGAAATAGCTTCAATAGGCACTCTAATATTCATTAAAAACTCCCTTGCACATCATCGACTTACAACCCCACCACTCCAACACATAGAAGCCACAATAGTTATTCTCACTCCATCAAACCACTCAGCTGTCACCCTTGTCTCCATATATATACCACCTTCCTCTCACTATGCTAATTTTACGCATGATCTCGACATACTTTTCAACTTAAACAATAACTGTTTCATCATAGATGATTTTAACGCCAAACACCAAACATGGAACGCACGCACAAACACACCCAGAGGAGTAAATTTACACAACTACATTAATTCACACGACATTACACTAGCCTATTACTAGACATTACACACAAGATTCTGTATCAACACAGCCACTACAATAGACTTTGCATTAATCAAAAATTTTAACTACAACTACACTATTAACTCAATACCTGAACTATCATTAGATCACAACCCCATAATCCTAGAGTTTAACTTCACACTCACTCTCTCTCATCACATCAACAAAAGAGCCATTACTACTAACTGGAAACACTTTAAACAAGAAATCAACAAAAACATCAATCCACTTAATTTTTTTCAATATTAATAATATATCAAATTTAGAACAAAAACTCTCAGAACTCACAAACAACATTACTACAGCTCACCAAACAGCCTCCAAACCAATAAACAGCAAAAACGAAAGGTACACACCACAAAACATCAAACAACTCATCCGACTCAAAATAAAACCAAAAAACTCTATCAAAGAACACTAGATCCTAACATAAAAACCCAAGTAAATAGAATACAAAACAACATTAAAAAAAAAATCACAAATTCACACAAAACAGCTGGACACAAACATTTCAAACATTAAACACTCAAGACAACTCCATTTGGAAAATCTAGAAATCATTCAAAAATAAAAGAAGCAACATTCCACCTCTTCAAAACAACACCACCACAGCTGAATCAGAAATCGACAAAGCAAACCTCATACCTAACACACTATTACAAAATTTCCCGAAAAAAAAAGACCAAATAATTACAAAACTGACATAGATAAAAAAAAAGTACACGAAACAGTTCAAAATTACTTCAACAACCCCTCACCCCCCACACCTTTACAAATTGTTTGGCCCAATGAAATCACCTCTTACATCCCAAAAATCTCCATCAATAAAGCACCAGGAAAAGACCAAATAACAAACAAAATGCTCAAAAACTTTCCCCACAAGCTTATTTTCATACTAACATACCTAATAAACCAAATAATTAAACTTCAACACTTTCTTAATTCTTGGAAAACCTCAATAATTTTTCCTATTCTCAAACCGGGGAAACCCCCCCTACCTGATAGCTATCGACCAATAGCACTGCTTTCTACCCTCAGCAAACTAACTGAATCTACCCTACTCAAAAGAATTAACGATCGTATTGATAACACGAATCTACGTAATCCTAACCAATATGGCTTCACGAAACACCTCTCCACCTCTCACCCACTAATCAAACTAACCGAGCATATTTCGTCCGGATTAGAAAAAAGCAAATCAACAGGCGCGGTCTTCCTCGATATTCAAAAAGCTTTTGACCGCGTCTGGATATTTTTCTTGTATTTGCTTTTTTTTGGTTTTTTTTTTTTTTTTTTTCCATTTTGATATTTCTGTTACACACACACACACACACACACACACACACACACACACACACACACACACACACACACACACACACACACACACACACACGCATCGTACGCACGCACGCACACACAATGCACGCACACACACACATGTCATATTCGAGTATTTAGTATTTATGAACTTTTGTTCAGAGGAATAGCCATTGCCCATTCATTATAGAGAATAAAAGTTCCATAAGCAATATTTTCAATGCATATTCTTGTAATTAAATAAATATTAAATACGTAGTCAATTTTAGTACACCTGCTGAAATTAGAGACAAAATTTAATGGGGTATTAACTGTTTGAGCGCTATAGATTCTCTTTAATCTTGTTCCTACTGAATAATAGCAATACGTAACGAAGCACCA
>BMAW01083876.1:6073-34494 GCA_019974015.1 Nephila pilipes | reverse complement strand
TTAAGAAAATAATCAAAATTCTAATTAATATTTATACAAATCAAATAAATATTTACTTAAATAGTCAAACAATCTAACATTTAAAACCCTATAATCCAAACATCAAAACAAACAATTTAAGAATCAAACAATTTAAAGGAAAGCAAAGTGATTGAAAAGCAAAATTTAGAAAAAATGCAAATAGTGTAATTAATATTATATCATACTTTGGGATGGAATAATGAGTGTTTATACCGGTAATTACTGATCAAACCATACCACTTCAATGAATTATAGTATAAAGAAATGATAAGAAACCAAAAATCCGAAATTCAGAAATTCAACCACAAAAGAAAAAATAAGGCAAACATGGTTAATGACGCAATGAAATTCCAATTTACATGAAACTAATCATCTAAAATATTTTAACACTATTTTAAAAACTATAACTAAAAGGAGTGATATTAATTGAACCAAAAAATAATCACAAATGTATGCAAACTAAAGCTTAATGTAATATTGTGTTTTAAGATGCTTAGAATACTTATCAAAAACAAGTCATCCAAATATAAAATGTTAAAACTTTTTAAACAAAACAAAATCACAAGCCGAAAGAAATTAATTACCAAATTCAAAAACCTTGAAATAATTGCAATAAAATAAAATAAACATTACTATTAAAAAAACATTTACAAACATAGAAAACATTATGCAATTTCCGACCAGTATCTATCTTCTTTACACCGTGAATTAATTCGTTGCCAAAGTAAAAATTGATTGATTGATCGATCAAAATGAAACCACACAAATATATTGATTGATTTAAAGAAACCGAAAATAATTATTTTCTTAAAATTACTCAGCAGCAAAGATATATATTCAACAACAAAGATATAGAAAAAAAATTTAGAAAAACAATATTTAACACATTTAAAAAACAAAAATTAACTTTTAAATAACTTCTTTAAAAAAATAAGAGAAAATAAAAAAAAATAGATCGCAAACAAATATTAAAAAAATGTCTTATCTAGAGAAAAAAAATCAGTTTATTCAAAAAACATATAATAATGATGATAAACACATTTAATAGAAAATACTAAAATTAAAAATATAAAGAGAGAGAAAAAGAAAAGAGAGGAAAATGTATAGCCAAGAATAAAAAATAGAAATAGAAAAATTTAAAAAAATAATAAGAAGGATAAAAAAAATTAGAATAATAATAAAAAAAAAATAATAACAAATAAACATTTTAAAGATTAAGAAGAAAATATATAAAACAAATTAAAAAATGTTTTAGTTACATTTATATGTATATAGAAAGTGTACATATATATTCATATATATATAACTCCACTGCAGTTACGATTTTGAACATCTGTTTAATTCAATAGATATTGAGGATGTTATAAAAGTTTTCCTTATTAATTTTCAAAAATGTAACAATAATAGATTCATTTCGTATGAAAAATTTGATTCCTTAGTTAAATTTGTACTAAAAGAAACTTACATTATTTTTAATGATAAAGGTTATCAACAAATGAAAGGCATACCATAAAGTAGTCGAGCTAGTAATCGTCTAGCTAATATTTACTGAAATATTAATAGTTCATTTTTACTGAGGTAAAGAAAATATTGGGGTATTCAGAACTTCAAGTAAATTTTTCACAATTGTATTAAGAAAAATAGTTATAACTGTGTTTTGTTTCCAATGCAATGAAAGGGAAAGAAAACGTTATTTAAAAATGTTTATTAACTGATTACTGCAAATATGTCTTTAAACGCTTTTTTCGGATATACTGGATAAAAGTAGATTATAAGTTGAGATAGATAGTTTGTGTATGTGTGGATCCTAAAATGCGTGTATAGCCGCGTATTCCAGTCCACAGTCTGTGATAGCATTTTTAAGACTTTATTTCCATTTTATTACCATTTTTCTTTCTTGCTTATTATACGATTATCATTTTTCTGTGCTTATAGTATTCATCTGTTTAGCCTTTTCTTTTATTATCGTTTAAGTCATTTTAGGAATTTTTAATACTTTGATTTTAATATTTTAAATTATTTCCTTAACATAATGATTTATTTATTACAATTGTAGTATCTGGTTAATGTTGATGATAGATGCTGTCTTTGTTGCAATTATTTTTAGAATAAAAAGGTTCGCTGTCTGGATAGAGACGGGTTTTGACCTTCTAATGAGAAAGGGGTTTCTTAAAAATTTCTAATTTTAGAGCTACGCACACGCTTTATTTGAAAACCTTTGGTTAGAAAGTGTTATGCGGATATTTCTGATTTTAGCACAACTTACCGCACCCTTTGTTTAAAAACCTTTCAGGAAGAAGGTGCTGTGTAAGAACCACTTTCATTATAGCGCAACATATCGCGCATATTGAAAATTTTATTTCATAGTTGTATGTAAAGTACAAATACATATACTAGTGTATAATTATAACACATATTATAATTATATTATGGAGGGATTTGGGAATTTTTTTTACGTTTAAATGATATATTATTTTTCAATTGAAGAATTTTGATTAGATCGATTTTATCAATTTTCTTTAGATATTTTGGGTATTCATAATTCTAAGATTTTGAAAGTTTGTTGTAAAAGTAATTAGCGACAGAAAGATTTTTTATAGAAAGGTAGTTATTCTAGCATGGTTAGATATCTCTCTACAGTTTGATTATATAATTTGACCCTGTACTTGAGAATTGATTAAGGGTAAAGCACCCCTGTTTTAATTATAATTTTATTAGGTTATAGTATTTTGATCCATGATGGGCTTAGGGAATTTTAGAAAAGGGGCTTAGGGGATTTTAGAAAAGGGGCTTATGGTAAATGTACAGTTGGAAATAACTGCAACTAGGATTTGTGTCATAAGTTAGCGGCATTGGAAAAGAGGTATATAAGTAAAGTAAAGTTAGTGTTAGAATTACTTGCACCACACACACAATGATTATAAACGTAAAGTTTCTAATATATGATTAATAATGACAATTTAGTATTAACTTCAAATTTAGTTTCTATAAAATATTTAACTGTATTTGTCTGGTTTCCCGTTAAATATGTAATCAAATACTGACTGATCTCTCTCATATTATTCATGTAATTTCTCTCGATAATTTAACAGATAAATTTCACAGATAAATGTTTATTTCAACTACCAGAAATGAAAAATAGTGACTTGTACATCATTTTAAGTAAAACTGAAATAACTGAATATCGCAACTTTTTTGTTAACAGATATTTAAGTACAAAATTTCGGCAATTTTTCATTTTCGTTGTAAATATCCCACTTTACAAAATTCAATAAACTGGGCATGAGACATATTCCATACACAATACAGAGAAAATTATATGACTATAATACTGATAAAATGAAGATTTAAATTCATTTTATTGTAATAAATAGCTTCTGTATTTGAAAGAAATTGGCTATCAATTTCATTAAATACAAATTTCAGGCTCTTGCCCTTTTAAAATGTTTCTTCAAGTGCTATACGATTCTTCAAACATTGCTCAAGTTCTTAAATTATATATAAATTAATTTAAATAATGAAGTACTTTTTATGTTGATTTTTTGAATCTTCATTTAAGTATTAGTAACAATTCAATTAACTTTATACAGATAATTGTATTGGCTTGTAATATAATGTTAGTCTTGTCTCCTCTCTCTCTCTCTCTTTCACACAAGTTGTGCACTAGAGTTGTTTGTTAAAGGAAATGAATCGATTAAATAAAAAGGTGTAAGGATCTTTGGTTTTCATGAAATTATTTCTGTTTTTGAAATAAAAACACAAATAATGGAGAAAAATCTTTTTTTTTAAATGAGAAACATTAAGCCTTTATTTGCTATATAAAGAATATGTCATCGCAATTATATTTACCATAAGAAGCTGTCAATTTTTTTAATAATTATATAATACACAAAAAAGCTTTTAAGGAAAAGTTTTCTCTACCTTACCTCCTCTCCTTTTTTTTCAGTTCAAGAGTCCAATATTTATCTACAGAACCATAAATAATGAAGAAATAGGGTAAACAAGTTTTCTGATAGTGGATGATATACAAAAAAGTATTTATTTGAACTCTAGCACAATAGACACACCCTTCAGGACTGAGCATGAAGGATTTCTATTTTTATAAATATTATAAGCATCCAGAAATGAATAATTGAAAGAAAGATCAATATAATGGAAATGTGTAATATATACTTTGAGAACTTATTGAAGGATAATCAATACCTATAAAACAAGTATTTATACAAAAAATAGGTCACATACGTTTTCTTTCTGAAAGAATACTATTAGAAATAAATGGAGACTGAGATGAAAATTGATAGAAAATATTCATTTCAAATTATTTGTTCAGCTTCTGTCTTATTCGTTTGTATACATTTGAAATCTGAATTTTTAGATAATATACAGCTATGAATAAAATATTCGACCGATAACAAAGTTCCCGAAGGATTGACATTATCTAATTCGTTAAATCATTTTAGCTAAACATATTTCTTATTCGAGGACGTATTAGTGTGTGTGTGTGTGTGTGTGTGTGTGTGTGTGTGTGTGAGCCGTTTTCTTTGAAAGTGGTGTAAGTACTTCTTATATTATATAGAGATATTTAAAGTTTTGCACTTGAATAATTTGAAAAATATGGATACATGTCATTACACTAGTTTTGTATTTTTTAAATATTAAAATGATTTAAATTTATAATGTAATCATTTCTTAAATGAGATTAACAAAAAATTATACATTTGTAATTATAAAAACAATGAAAATTTTAACAGATATTTTTGGAAAAAGTTCAAAGTAAATTGTATTCATTTTTATTATTAACTAATTTTTTGTCAAAATGGACTTACACTGCTTTTTAAAAAAACGGCTCATATATGTAATGATGCCTTCGTTTCATAGCGTAGAAATAAAAAGTATTTCTTATTTTGGAAAAAAGTATTTCTAAAAAAAAAAGTATTTCTTATTTCTATTATAAAAAGTATTTCTTATTTCTTATTTTTCTTATTAAAGTATTTTGTGGAATCAAAAAATCAATCGAATCCGTAACACGATTTTAGAATCTTCGCTTAAAAGTAATAGTTTATGACTTTTCGGATTTTGTAATAAGCTAACAATAAAGAAAATAGGAGTTCTTTTTTTTTAAAAAAAAAGGGGGGGTTGAAACCTACACATTTTATACTCATCTCATATTCCTGAATTTTTAATTCTTGACGAGATTTTTCATTGCAGATACTGACGAAAACAAATTCACTTTTACTTGCATTTTTCTAAAACTATTTCTAAAGATTATTTAGCAAAAAATTTAAAGACATTTTATAGGTTTATACTTTTTGAGCAGTAAACATTTTTTAAATTATCTAATAATATTTTTTTAAGAAAATAATTCTCTTTTTTATAACGCTAAAGCAACATATTTGCTCCATGTATTTTTTTAAACCAAAAAAAAATTGCCCTTGCTTTTCAAAATTAAAGATACACTTTGCTATAAAATATTTAGGTAAAACTAAAAAAAAGAGGAAGTTTGACAAGAAATACCGCAGGAGACCATCAGGTAGCTTTATCACTCTATGCTACGTCGGGTGGTAGCTTGCATGTTGGCTAGAGGTAGGTCAACACCTTTTTGAGCTCGTTACTTTGTAACTGTGTAACTCTGAAATAAATCATTCAATTTTTCTGAAATTTTAATCATTCTCTATTCCGTACATAATATTTCTATTTTCCAATTTTTAGCTCCATCGGACAACTGCTTCTCTTGGTGCGTAGTTTTTTTTTTGTTATATATATATATATATATATATATATATATATACAGGGGGTGGACAAAAATATGGAAACACCTTGTAAAATGCATGTTTGAAAAGAAAGATTGATTTTAATGAAATATGTAGATGGCGCTGGCGTTTTTGACTACTAACGCCACCTATACAACTTCGTAAATGTGCTAAACAGTTCAGTTGTTGTCGGAGTACTGTTATGTGAGGTTGTCATTGCATTATGTCAGAGTTAACAGACTTCGAACGTGGGCAAATTGTTGGCGCACGTATGGTAGGTGCTTCCGTAAGCAAGGTAGCCGAGGTGTTTAGTGTTTCAAGAGGTACTGTATCGAAGATTTATTCCGCATATTTGAAAAGCGGAAAAACATCATCTGCTAAATCACAGCGCGGACGAAAGTGTGTGCTGAGTGATCGTGACAGACGATCATTAAGGGCAATTGTGACGAAAAATAAGAAGACCACAGCTGCAAAAGTTACTGCTGAAATGAATGTTGTGTTACAGAACCCTGTGAGTACCAAAACAATTAGAAGGGAGCTTCATAAACAGGGAATTTCTGGCCGTGCTGCAATTGAGAAGCCACTCATCAGTGATGCTAATGCCCGTAACAGGAAAAGGTGGTGTTTAAGTCATAAAGCCTGGACTATAGGGCAGTGGAAGCGTGTAATATGGTCTGACGAGTCTTCTTTCACATTGTTTCCCACTTCTGGCCGAGTTTACGTCTGGAGAACGCCATCTCAAGCCTATAATACAGACTGCTTGTTGCCAAGAGTGAAACATGGCGGGGGTTCTGTTATGGTTTGGGCAGCCATATCGTGGTTCTCTGCTGGCCTCATGATAACTGTGTCAGGGCACATGACTGCCAAGACTTATGTGAACATTTTGGCAGATCAAGTTCATCCCATGGTACAAACTTTGTTCCCCGATGGTGATGGTGTCTTCCAAGACGACAAAGCCCCTGTTCACACAGCTCACATTGTCCAGGACTGGTTTTCTGAGCACTAGGAGGATTTGTCCCATCTCCCCTGGCCACCACAGTCACCAGACCTGAATATTATCGAACCTTTGTGGTCTACATTGGAACGGAAAGTGCGTTCTCGTTATCCACCGCCAACATCGTTATCTGAACTTGCCACCGTTTTGCAGGAAGAATGTATAATATTCCCTTGGCACACATACAGGAACTGTATTTATCCATTCCGAGAAGACTGCAAGCTGTTTTGGATGCCAACGGGTTTCCTACACCATATTAAGCAAAGAAACATGTTTTTTAAAAGGTGTTTCCATATTTTTGTCCAACCCCTGTATATATATATTTAGTGAATGTAATACTATTATCAGAAAAGAAACTAAATATATACGGAAATCATTAAAAAACAAATTAATATTTATACAAATCAGATTACAAAGTTTTCTTAAATAACTAACTAGAATATTTTAAGTTTAAAGCATAAAACCCAAAAATTCAAAACAACTATTTAAAAATTATTCAGTTTAAAAACAAAATTTATATTAAAAGACATAAAATAATTAATACTATTCCATACTTTGGAATATAATGCGTGTTTTTACCAATTGTTACGGATCAAACCTTCACACTTCAGTTAATTACATTTTAAAAAATTTAGTAAGAAACCAAAAATTGGCAAATTCAGAAAATGAACCATACAAAAGAGAAGAAGGTGGATATAACATAAACATCTTCAATTTCACTGCAAAAATCTTAACATCTAAAATATTATAAAATCTCATTAAAAGAACCTGAATAAAAATAAAATTATTAACTAAACCAAAAATAACCATTCTAAAACAAAATGTAATAAGAAATAATTACCGATGAAAAGCTGTCATAAAAAATATTGAAATATTTTAAATACTACAAAAACAATTGCAAAAAGAGATTAATTATCTTCATAGAAAAACTCTACCAATTTGCAAAAAATTAAAATAAGCATTACTATTAACAAACTTTTAAAAAAAAGTAAAACACTATACAAATTTCCCACGTAAGCTTCAGATCTTACCCACTCTAACATACTTCATGAAAGAATTCACGACCAAAGACAAAACTGATGGATTGTTTTAAATGAAATCATACCAGTAAATTGATTCATTACTTTAACCCAAAGAAATTTTATTTGCTTAAAATTACTTAATGAAAAAATGATAGAAAATTTATTGAAAAAACAACATTTTTAAATCCTTAAAACCAAATATTAACTACTAAATAACACAATTAAAAAAATAGATTGAAAACAAAATGAAAAATAATTCACCATCTAGACTAAGAAAATCTTTTTTTTTTTCAAAAATTATCTTAAAAAATAAAAATTGAAAAATATGATGAGAAAACAAAAGCGAAATATAGAGAAAAACAGAGCCAAGAATAATAATAAAAAATTTAAGTAAAATTATAAAAGAAATTTTTTGAAAATTGACAGGTAACTTAACTAATTTGATATTTCGTAATAAATAATTATGTAATAAATTTCTAAAAATATTTAAACTTGAATTAGTATCAAAAGATGACTATTTATTCATATGGAAACAATTATAATTTTTCTTGTCATAAATATTACAAATTTTCCCATTATTAACAATTTTTAAATTAACATCTTTACTTTAGTTTTAATCAGATTTAATTATTAAGGATAAAAAGAATAATCAGGCATAATATGTGTGTTAGATTATTAACTTTAAAAACAATAGGAGAATCAATGTATCTGAATAATTTGAAATTATTGCTACCTCTAAATTTATATTCAAAAAAATGCAGACGTAAGCAAGATATCAGATAAGATTTAAGGTCAATAGCAGCAAAACTATTACAAGCTGGACCCTCTTGAGGATTTTTCTTTAATTTGTTTATGTTTTTCATTATAACTGATATAGTTTTTTTAGTACAAGATTAATAAGAAATTTGAAATTCAGATTATTGAAAGTTATATGATTGATTTAATAAGATTTTAATAAAATTATATTGAATCATTTTATTGATTAACTAATTGATTATTATCAAATTTTTATTTTATTTAAGATAGATATAAGAACTTATAGTTACAATGCAAGAGAGATTTTGATAATGTATTTGAGAAAATTCTAATAAAATGACAATCAATGCAGAATTTTTTAGTTTCAGATGATAATTTCATTCATTTTTACTGAATTGTATGATATATGAATATTTCTTAATTATGTAATTTGTTTAGTTTTCTCTTTCCAATAAAAGATGAAATGTTTATTTGTCCTATATAATTGAGGTAAAAATGAACAATTCTAGAATTTGTTTTGCTTAAGTAGATTCTTACAGATTCTCAAATGTTAATTAACTCTCTCGGAAATTATTCTCATAACTGTTTTCATTTCTCTTTTCATTGTGTAAAGGTCTCTGCGTAATATTCAATAAAAATAAAAATTCTTTCAAAAGTTATTGCAATATAAAATAAAGCAGAAAAATATGAAGACAAAATGCATTAAAGAAAGAAACTAAAAGGTAGAACATAATTATTAATTATAATTCTTAAAACACTCTTTCATTAGGTAAAAAAATAAGCAGAAATAATTTTTTTATCAAAAATATACTTTAAAAGAAAATCGTAGGAATCTTAAATGCTCATAGAAATACTCTTAATAAATTAAAATTTTAAGGATATTTTATGATCTATTTTAATTTTAAGGATATTTGAGAATCTACTTTTTTTAATGATTTTTATTATGGTTTATTTACTTCAACTTGTTGTTTTCAGCATCTCAAGAGATTGAAATCTTTTGATTGTTAGCACGGTAACTAAATAGTCATAGTCAATAACTTGCTGTCGGTTTTTGTTTCCTTCGAGTCTTGAGTTCGAGTCCTAATGCCACTAAAAGTCTGTCGTGGTGGTGGTGGGGGGTGATACTCTTTAAATCTTTTGAAGCTCCAAATCCTCCCTTTAGCGTGGTGTGAATGTTGTAGAGGGAGGTGCTAGTTCAGATATCGTTCTCTTCATTTGACTGAGTTTCCAAAATGTAAGTTAAGTCTCCAACACCCCTTATATTGCTTCTAAGCGTGACATCAAAAGAACAATAAAGTAAGCAAACAAACAACCTCTTGATTTTAAAGATATTTTCTACTTTCTAGCCCATAAAAAAGGGTTTCTTAAATTTGTTTTATTATTGCCTTTTTAATTGAACTTTATTTATTACTTTTTGACTAGAGTTGCCAATGATAAGGCTCAATTTTGAATTATATCAAATTGCAAGGTTTACACAGAAGTTGATACCTCACGTTCTAAATTTCTGCAACACGCCACGTTAGGACTCGACAATACTGCTGCATGTACTTTTATTTTTTTATTGTGGTTGGAAAGAGAACAAGATACCATAAAAGTACATGCAGCTGCATTGTTTTATATCTTTCATAAAAGAGATTCTCCATTTCTAGAAAAACAAATGTTGCATTATTGAGCAAGCAAAAAAATATCTTTTAATTTAATAATTTAAAATCCTAATTTATAAGAAAGATATAAGGTAAAACCATGTTTTTTTGCCCTCTTGTTTTGGTTTCAGAAATTTTTCAACTACTTTGACTGTGCAAAGTAATATTTATGTGAGACGTTTCATTATTTTGCATGAATCTTTGGTTAGCATTTATTCTTGAACCTTTGGAATCCAAATCATTATATTCTGCCTCTTAGTTACCGAATTTCTTCTTTTTTTGTGAATATTGTTTTTGAGTTTAAAACTCGTTTTCATACATAATACCGACTATATAAATAAAATGCACTTTAAACTGTTTTCATTTCATTTTAGACATTTATTCGCAGCTGTTTTGTATTTTTAGAATACCTTTATGACTTGGGGAAAAGGCACTGAAGATTCTATAAGTTTCTTTGTTTTTTCCGAAATCGGTAGAGTATTCGTAAATAAAAAACTATTTGCTCCTTTCAAGTACTTTACTCATTTTAAAAGAACATAAACCATGAAATAAAAAGAAAAGTTTATATAACAAGTTCCTTTTTCAAAGTTTAAAAATGCACAGCATCAAATAACGGAAATGTTTTCTCGGTACAACATATGTACTCTTGTAAAAGTTTACTGTAGAATTATAGCACTAGATTAAGAAGAGCTATTAAAACTGAAACGATTACTTTTGTTTCAATGAAAATGTATTGTTTTTGAAAAAAAATAAAGGATTTTTGGGTTGATTCCCTTCAGTTCCAAATCAAAAACATCATGCAACAAATTCTACTTAAAATTCATCTGAAAGAAATTGTTTCATGAGTATCATTAATGTTTTTATCCAATGATTTTGATTAATGGCCGATTGATGATTTATCAACGTCTCACTTAGAAACAATGCGAGGATTATTGGCAACGGACCGACTAATTTTTCACCTCGATAAAGTGACATGTCCTACACTTGAGTTAGCACTTCCCTCTCCAAGCCTCCACAACAGGCTAACTTAAGGACTTGGAGCATCGAAGGTTTTAACGTGCAGCAGCCCAACTACACGACAGGTCTTCAGTAGTATGGTAACCCGTGGCCGGAAACAACATCGGTGGATATTGCTCGCGTGAAATACTTCTGGACTATCTCTGCCACTTTTTGCAAAGCTAACGCATATATTATGATTTATTCGTAAGTTTTCTAAGTAAAAATAATAGGGATAAACTGCTTTATTTGTGTTTGATTTAGTGTATGAAAAAAAATATGAAACACTTAAAGGAAAAACAATGAAGGCTGTGAGACTTGGAAAACATATTTTAAATGCATACTATGCATTTTAATTTTACTAACTTCATTTAAGACTTTCACATCTTCAATTTTATGTTAGGACCCTGATATCCTGATTGGTAAAACAAAGGTATCTCAACCAAAGGGTAGTTAGTTTAGGTCTCATCCTTTTACAAATCATCCTCTTAAAAATTTTAATACATGAATTACATATATTATCATGAATTTATGATTGAAGATAGCGATATTAAGAGTATTTTATTCATCTCACAAGAAACGTCCAATCTATAAATAAGAAACATTTTAAAGTTGAAGTGTCATTAGGTTTTTGCTATATTAATGCTTTGTTCAGAATCTCTTTTAGATGAAATAAACATTCATACGATTTTAATAACTTTTTTTAATAGCACTAATGTTGAATTTTTTCGAAAAAAAATTTAATCAACTTTAAAAAACATAATTATACATTTTTATACATTAAAAACATAATTATACATAATTTACATTTTTGAGAAACGAATGAACACTAAAATTTAATTAAAGAGATTCGAGTAAACCTTATATAGAGAGAGCCAAAAAATATGTACCTAAATTCAATAAAATTTATTTGCGATCGGGAATCAGATACATTCATATTGTTGAGAAATTAAAAATTAACAAAAATACTTCGAAAAAAATCACTAAATTTCTTTAGAAAAATTTGTATTCTCTTAAAAAGACATCTATTAATGCCTTATAAGATATCGCTCATGACCTTAAGGCTATATGATTCTCAATCCTGATATAAACTATATGATATCTGGAGTGACTGGTATGATAATTATGAACGAATTCTACAGTTAATTTATCTTTTTGAGAAAAAATAAAATCATCCATATTAATTTTATGCGGAGTCTATACAGCCTTCCCTAATTTTAAACAAAAATTTTGTCCAAAAATAAATTCACATTATTTTTTCGTCTCATAAAAAAAACTGTATTGACTTAAAAACATCTTAAACGTATGTCAAAGGTGTTTTATAGAATTTAAAAAAAATATCTAAATATATTTCAAATTTCTCCAATAAAACGTTATTTGTAAATGAATTTATATATTAACAAAAATAACCTTGCCTTAAATTAAAAAAAATTTTGGAACATAAAATAGTTTATTTCACTACAGGAAAAACTCAAGTTTACTCCCTTCAAAAATATGCCTTTCCAGTTTAAACTGAATTCTAATATTCCCTTTTTTAAATAAACAATATTTCGTATACTTTTACTTATTTAATTAAATATTTTTATTCGTGTTTAATAATTTTTTGAAGTTTCAGGTTGTTCTTACGCATGTTGATGAATACTTCGGTTTTTAAAATATTTTGATTTTCACTTATAAGTTTTATTCCTGATTTTTTTTAATTTAATAGAATTAAGTTTTTGAGAAAAAATTTGGCTCAAAAACTGAATTTAAATTTTCTTAAATTATTTTGAATTTAGTTTGGAAGATGTATTTTTAAAATTTTAAGACATCAGTTTACAAAAATAAATTTGTTCGTCAGCTATATTAAAAGATCTTTACTAAATTTTAAATGTTTTTTTGTTTTAAAAAAAAGGGAGGATAATATTTATTACTTTATATTTATTAACAATACATCAGGGAGTTAACATAAGGATATTTCGAGGGCAGGTGATTGGTAACCTGAAAAAATTGAATCTTATTCAACTCAAAAAATATTTAATTGTCTTGAAATATAACTTTAAAAGCTTCTAACCTAACAGAACAAAAATTTTATAAAAATTGATTTCAACATTTTCAAATTTAAAAATATTTTAAAACCAAAATGGCCTGAAATAACAGCTTCAAATGAATGTTTTAGGAATTTCTCACCAAAGAATTTAAGATGAAGCTACATCAAAATAAAATTTTGTTCATTATTTCAGAAATCTAGTAAATTGTAAAATTACATACGAAGCATTTTAGAGTTCTTAGAATTGTTCATGCTTCCTTCGTATAATGTTTCAGAACTAAAAGATAACAAAATATTAAAAAAGCATTGCTGCATCCGTCAAAGAATAATCTTTTTAAATTTGTCATTGCATTGTATGAGTTTGGGAGAACACAATTTATTAAAACCTATTACATGCATACTAACTTAATTTTATAAATACTTCTTTAAATGACATATATGTCCTGAAGACCATGGTGATGGAACGGTCATGGTCAGAATCTTGGGGCCTGCGTTCATTTCGGTGAGTCATGGATTCCACTGATGATTAATCATATATCGGAACTAATGCAGATTAAATCAGTCGAGGCTCCATGTGTCCTCCCATTGAAATGGTGCGGAATTTATGGAGTAGGGGGGCAGATCAGGTATCATCCTTGTCACTTGACCTAGTTTCTAAATTACGAGGTCCGACGTCAATAGCCCTTGCTGTGTTTCTATGTGTGGCGATAATAAACAATCGATTATGTATGCCTTGAACTAAAAATAAACTTTTAATTATGAATCTTTTTTTATTACGGAGAATTATATCTTTAAAATATGATAAGAATTTATAAAATTCTGCGGAGTGTTTTGATTGCAGAGTATTATTTTAAAATGGAAGATTATACTTTTAACTCTTCGTTCAAAATACAAGAACTATTTTCCTCGACATGCTCTGATAGTTCTTTATATAAAATTGTTGCTCGGGGTTTATCTTTATAGATATAAAAAAAAACCACTTTTTTACTAAATTTTGCCAATTTTTTTCCTTTATTATTTCAGATTCTGATAATGTCTTAAAATATTTAAGTGTAAAGAAACTCTAATTTTTTTTTTTTTTTTTTTTTTTGTTCGAAATGTGGAAAAATAATTTTTCTTTTAATTTTATAATCTTCTTTGAAAATTGGGGAGATATTCAGTAATTTTTCTTTTAAAAAAATTGGGGAATTTCAGTTAAAGTCTTATCATTGACACTGGTAGCTAAGAAAACATTCAATGAGTTAACAGGTTTAAATTCAATAGGTAGGCAAATTTGAAGAAGTGCGTAAATTTTCAACTTTTAATCTCCGTATCTATTTCGACTGTAAAACATTCCTTCTCCCTTTAGATATTCAATTGTATTTGCAATGATGGAACATAACTAGAGATGACCGGAAGAACGAATAGTTTTTTTTTTCCAAACTCATTCATCTAAAAGAGCGAGAACACCCGAGTCAGAAGTTCACCAGTAACCTGTTCTTTTCTGTTAAGAATTATTCAGAGTCGTTTCTCCCTCTCTGGCTTCAAATGTGTATAACATTCTATAACACGACGAGTTATGAAAGCCCGAATATATTGCCGGCATTTTTCCACCAATTAGAGGCCCGCTTTTGTACTGAAAGCAAGAAAATGTTAGCCGAAACTACCCGTCCGCTAGCTGCCGAATCTCTCTATCGACGAACAATGCTAGCCACACATATACTAATGCCCCTCTCACTCAGTTCCCCAAATAGAGCAATTAACCAACGTGCGCACCGACGTACGCACGAATAGGCCTTGCTCGCTGCATTCAGAATGGCGAAAGACCTAGATCGAAACATGACCAGGGGAACTGAACTGAAGGAGAAAAAACTCCTCCGTATAAGCTCTTTCCCCAGGCAGCTAAAAGACTCTGCAAAGCAGGTCTTGGAACAAAAAGACCTGTTTTGGTCAATCTTTTAGTAGACCTACCAAAGCAGATTAAGGAACGCTAAATATAAGGGTAGACTTTTCCGAACTAGAAATAAGTTGCTCTAACTAGTAGGTCTTTGGTTCCACTATCCGTTTCACAATCAATTTCTACACCCAAATAGAATCAAAAACTGAATTATTTTCTGTTTAACAGGACTTTAATTTATTTTGTTGATCTAAGCTTATCTAATTTATTTTGTGATTTTTAATTTTATGAAATAGATCTAAAATTCTCGCATTTTAATCAGGTACTACTTAAACAACAACAAAAAGAATTTATATAATGTGCACGAAATACAAAAAAAAATTGTTTATGCATTTATAATTTTTTCAAACATTATTTTTAACTATCAGTATATATTTTAGGGCTTATAATGCAGGACTAACACGAAGAAGTTTTTTGACACAGTACGGTTGTAGTTATGTATTGATGTAAAACTGAGAGAGAGAGAGAGAGAGAGAGAGAGAGTTTTACCAAATCTAAAGATGTGTGATTTCTTAAAAATATTTAAAAAACTTTGCGCATTATTTTGAGTCTTCTTATTGTGTATTAGGAAATCATAAGAATGGAATATGAATTTAAATGTTTAATGCGTTTCACGTGGAACTTAATGAATTTGTACCTTTACTATATTTTTTAATATATAAAATAATTAAACAATTATATACGATTAGCATTTAATTATTGCGAATACAGTGAAAACTTTTTTTAATTTCCAGAGTATATAAACATATTTATATATTATTTTGTGTGTTTTAGCAAGAGCGCGATATCTTATATATTGCATATTAAAGCATTTAAAGTGGAATTGTTAATTAATTGTTTTATACAAAAAAAAATTAAATGTTTATGCCTAAAATTCACAATTCACTGTATGACATAAAAATGATTTCAAATTCCTTTTAAGAGCATTTGCTTTCATTAGTTTATTTATTTTGATATGTAATTATTTTAAAAAAAAATGCTCGCACTGAGAAATCACCAAACATACTTTATTTTCACTGTCTGCTAATAAAGTTCGAAAATAATGTTCTATTTAGTATCAATATAAATAAAAACGTAATTTTTCCTAAAATTTAATTTATTTGATTTTTCATAAAATGTGTAGAGTAATTATATGTAATATTTTTAGAGAGTTAAATTCATCAGAATATCTTAGAAGTTTTTTTTTTCGAGGAATCCAAAGAACCATTGAATCTAAGGACAGATTAATGAACATTTTCTAATGAATAGGAACAGCTAAAAATAGCTTATTTAAAAGAACAAAAAATTTCATCCGTAATTATCAATATTTCTGGATTTTTTGTACAGATTTTATGGTCATGTTTTTTGTAATAGATCCGCTACGTCGAAGACAAGAATTTCAAACTCGTTCTTTTGTTAATAGAAATGTAAGAAAAATCATTTGACGATGAAAGCTAATGCTTTCAAATTAAATATATAAATGAGGTACAAATTAAAAACTGTTTTCTCCCAGATGTTACTGGAATGTAAATATATAAATTAATATGAAATATGAATTATATTCTCAAGATTCATTAAGTAGCGACATCAAAATAATTTGATTATATGATTAATTGAACCGTTTTCTTTGAAAGTGGTATAAGTCCTTTTTATATTGTATGCAGATAAAAAAAATGGTTTGAATTTGTATGATTTAAAAAATATTGGTATAAGTTAAAACGCACATTTTATGTTTTTTTTTAAAATATTAAATTGATTTTAAGTTTATAATGTGATCATTTTAAAAGTATTAGTTAAAAGAAATTGATACTTCTGATGACCTCAGGTGGACTCACACCACTTTCAAAATCTACAATATGTAAAAATCGTATATTTATGAAATATAGATATGGGATTTAATTGAATGAAACCAATTATTTTATGAAATTTTTACTAAATGTGTCAGAAAACAAAATAAAAAAGATTTATTTCAGCATTTCATCTGGTAATGTCATTTAAATTAATTACAACTTTATATTAATATGTACAATTTTTATTTTTTTTTGACTATTTTTAATTTTTATGACTATCTAAAATTTTAAAAAATAATTATGATTTATTAGAAAAAGATAAGGTAATAGATCCGTCATGTCATTGAATTCTTGGAGTATGATTGACCTTAAACGATGATATAAAAGTGCTAATATTTATTTTGAAATTTTCGTGGTCTTCCTTGTCTAGGAGATAATTTTAGTATTTTAAGCTCATCTGCGTTTTTATCAAATCGAGTATATGGTTTCTTTTTTTCAAAACTTTATCGAATATATCTTTAGCCAATTTACTACTTCACCGTTAGTATTTTTTCGTCTTCTGAGAATTGCATTTTCAAGTGGTTTGTCGAAACAAATTCATCTCGTAACATTTCATTTAAAATAAGATTTTAATGTTTTCGGCATTATTATACGATGTATAATAGTCTGTGGGAATATACAATAAATTTTATTTTCTTATGGACTTTGACATTATCAACATATATTTCTTCAATCGGCTTTATTTTATGGATAAGAGTGCCCAGTATTTAAAACAATTTATGATCGATAATTTCTATGTTATTTCGGGAAGACTATCTGTTACTTTAAGACACATTAAAGCTAATTTTAGAGTCCTATTGTGTCCAGTACACATACTGAAGTAGGCTATTATATGTTGATGTGTGGTTACTTTATTTGGGCAATCTTTTTCGTCCCATGCACACATATTAACGTTACCATCATGAAAATTATGAAATTCCTCATTTAAAACATACATTTTATGTTTATAATATGCAATAGACACTGACAACTTTAAACAAGGTAATGCCTTCTGCATGTCAAAAGAAAAAGCAAAATATCTATTTGGATTTTGAGATTCTAAAATCTTATTTTCTTGCTGATTCAGCGATTTTAAGTGAAGATCATATTTTTCTGTGCTACTTGTCTTTTCAGCATTGTTACATGATTTTTTTTTCTTCGAACTTAGAAAATCACATTTTTGGCATTTATCTTCCCACGGTTGGTAAAAATGTAACCTGCATTCTTTTTTTAAAAAAATTATCCGATTTGTAACTTGTTTAACTGAATAAATTTTACTTTATTCACACTTTTGAAAATATAAATCATATATTTTCTTGACATTCAAATCATGGTCAAAAATTTTTCGTTTAGGATAATGATATCTGGTATAATGGCTCTATTATTTCCGAAAGCTTTGAAAGTGCTACGTTATAAATTTTTATTTCGAGATCTGAAGTTTTTCTACGGATACTGGTGAGAGTTCACACTTATCCAATTCCTTAACTTTATATTTTAAAATAGACCGAATCCGCCAATTGATGTTTTATAAGTATGTACAAAAAAGTTATTGCAAACCCACATTTTAGCAGCTGGAACAGTTAAATGATATTGTGGTGTAATTTTTCTTTGTTTTCCTTTATAATTTCTTTCGCATTTTCTCTTACAATACACCATTAATCCGCTCTGAATAGAAATATATTTTTTTCATAAAAATCTTCCAGATTCCAAAAACGTGTAAAAATTTGCTTTGCGGTCATCTTCCCTAACAAGAGTTCGTCATATTTTTTTCAGCTCTTGCACTTTATATTTCGAAATTTTATGCTTGTAACAATTTTACTTGTATTTATGTAATATTTTTGCCCACTATTGCACCTCATTTTTCTGAAATTCTGCGTTTTTACATTATTGCTCACTTTTGTAGAAACTGACACATCATCATATGAAATAGCAATCTCATCTGAAAGCGAAATTGGTAATATAATACTTTTTTTCTGAAATTTTTATTTAAATATGTACGAGGAGTTATTATTAAATAACGACTAACGCTATAAAACATTTTATTTTGATGTGAAACATATTTACTTGATATCACCTACAATGTGCACCTCTCCTCTATCCTTAGAACGCTACATGCGAATTTTCCATTGTTCGAAACAGTGCTTTCTCCTTTTTTTTTTTTTGTCAGCTCCTTTAGAATGCGTGCCCCTTTCTCTTTCATAGCTTCCACGGACACAAATTTTGTTCCTTTTAATGCAGATTTCGCCTCAGAAAACAGATAAAAGTCGCATGGCATAAGATCCGGCGAATAAAGGGGATGTTCTAACACTGAGATGCCGTAGGCTAGAAACCTCTTGACAGACAATGTGGAATTAATTGGCGCATTGTCTTCAAGAAAAGTTTTGCCGTACGGATTCTTTGTCAATTTCTACAGTCTTAGCAATCGCACGAATACTTAACCGACTGTCAGACAGAACCAGATTACTGATTTTTTTTCGATATCGACATCCGTGTTTGACTTGAGAATACGACCCGGGCGTGATTCATCTTTAACGTTTTCACGGCCATCTTTAAAACGCTTTAATCACTCAAAAACACGTGCACACGATAAACATTCATTTCCATATACTTCTTGAATTAAATTACATGTTTCAGTAGTGATTTTTTTCTAAGTTTCATGTGAAATTTCACAATAATTCGTTGCTCTCTTATCATTTTTTCAACGAAACAAAAAATAAATAACTCTAATGCGAACGAAGACTACGGCTATAGGAATTTGTTTATAGAAGTGAGAGGAACTGCATTCGGAAGAGAAGGCTTCACGCTAAGAAACTGTCGTTTGGCACATGTGTACTTCTTCTATAGCAGCGTGAATCTCATTATTCACAAGTCAAACCTCGTAATGTTTTCATCAGAACTTAATTATAAAATTCTTTTTTTGTTTCAAATCATTAAGATTATTTCTATAAAATAATATTAATGAATTATTAAAATTGATTAAATTTTTAAAAGGAAATACATCAAAATAAGAGTTTATTTTATAAATAACTAAACGAATCACAATCCTATTCTAAGGTAACTTAATCCATTTGGAATATAATATAATATAAGCACTCGTTATAAAATTAGCAATTAGTAATTTTAAAAATAATCATACTTAATTAATTCAAATTAAATGAACTCATAGTATCCATTACTCTTTAGTAATTGGGGGGAATCCGAAATTCCAGTGCATGAATGATTTATATTGACAAAATGATGAAGATTTAGAAGGAGTTTTTATTGAGCTGTTTATAGATTAAAAAGAAAACACTTACAGCAGATTTCATTCAGTGTTATAATTTACTAACTTTTCATCAAAACTAGATCTACACTACTTTAACAGAAAACACACATGACTCATTAATTCAATTTATTCAAATTTATCATGTTGATTAAATTTCATTAAATTAAATTAAACTTTTATTGAAAGTATTTCAATATTAAGCTTCATTTGAACTCAGTAATTATTGCTTACATACTTCTCTACGCATTTTATTCGAACATTTTAGATTTTCGTTATACGCTTGAAGCATCGTTCGAATTACAACTTGATAAATATTACATCTTTACTAAACAAAAAAATTGAAACTATTATAGAATAATTGAAAGATATGTGCATTAATGCATTTATTACCTTTCTTTATGAGTTTTTTCTCTATAAAATGTTCAATTTAGAATATATTTCTGAAGAATTACTTATTTGTATTGCTTTAGACAATATAATGCATCTGAGACAGGAAATTTAAAATTAATTTAGTAATGACTATCGATATGATGCTTGTTGCTAAAGGAACAAAAGCAATTAATCTTTTTAAAAGAATTTTAACTAATGAGATTAGAAAGAATATTTTCTTTTTCTTAAGATTAGCAGAAGTAAGAATGCGCTAACTCATCACCAACTACAAAAATTGCAAATTTTTTAAAAACCATTCAAACTTGGAGTCCGTGTGTATAAGCATGAGAAGTTTTTATTGAACACTTATGTTATAACTGCTTTGCATGTGTGAAATATTCCTTCTTTGCACACATTACCATCATTTATTTTAAAAAGAAAAAACTACATTTGAAGAAGTATCAATTCGTGTTTTCTTTTATTATGTACATCATTTACTTTCTCGTATTTAAGTAAAATATTATAAAATATCTAAGAATCCAGCTTAACCTTTCTTTTTATAATCAGAAGGAAAATTCTTCTCGAACTTTAAGTTATTCTACGAGCTGTTTTAAAAACAAGCTGCCAAAAACACTATTTTTAATTCAAAACACAAATTTATAAATTTAAAATAATTCTACAGATGATAATGTGCTACATAAAAATCAAATTTCCTTTTCATCCCTTGCTACAATCAAGAATAGTTTATACTAAACTTGTGTATAACAGATTAAGAAGGGTGTAAGTGAATCAAAATGCATCATTAAAGGATTTGCTCTTTAATATGATTACAATTTCTCATGAAAACCTTTACCAGTTGATTAAGCCTGAAAGAAGGGTTTACACAATGGACTACAATGCCTCACAGAAAGCCTTTCAGTTAAAATAACTTTTATGCCTTACATAAGTTTTTACTCTTTAGAGAGAATGACTATTATGCTTCAAAGAAGGTTTCATGCATTAGGAAATGTTTATTATGTTTCACCGAATGCTGCACTAATTGAAATAACTACTACAACGCAAACAAGGCATTGTTCATTAAAGCGAATCATTCTATACGTTTATGAAAATTCTTTAACAATTTTAAGCAATATAAATGAAATGTTTGACAGTTACAAAGCTGTTCATTTACAACAAACCACCAGGTAAAATTATCACAATAAGAACAACCACGTCTTATTTTATTTTCGAGCTTGGTTTTTGATTTTAAAATTATTTATTAGTATAATAAGTAATCCATGAGTATATTATAAAGCTGAATATTAATATGAATATTTTGGTAGTTAGCAAACATTTTGTTAAAAAAAATGAAAATTTTAAATGGATTGCTTTAAAAATTAATTAGGGATTAAAATATTTTTTTCCACATGAGCGACGAAATTGGCAGAATATTATCTCTATCAACCTCCTTATAATAAACGCAAACACAATAAGCTATTTTTTTTTTCTCTTTACCTTGCATATGATCAAAATACTTGAGCATTAAATGATTTTAAGGAACAATAAAAGAATTTTAAAATGAAAATATAATTACCGTTTGCTGTTTAAATGGAATGAAGAAGTGCCACTCTGATTTGTCCTGTTTTCTACGTGTACAGGTAGCTAAATAATAGCAGCAATGTAAAACTCTCTTTTTTCGAAAGGGATAATTTTTTCAGAGACATTCTATCCCCATTTTTCTCATTCGCTCTTAATCGTGTTAAAAAACGTAATTTTTTTCTTATTATCACTTTTGTTGAGTTTGAATTTAAGAGCTTCTTTCCTTCATGCTTGAAAATTGGCTGTCCAGCACAGCATTTAAACCAATAAATACGACCTTTTGAAGTGTTGCATCATTCTACTACATGTACAGTTTCGGTAATATCCCCTTTCCTTTTATTCCTAAACCAATGATTTTATCATTAACAAAGGTTGTAGAAACAAACACTAAACTCAACAAATATTTTTAATTGATAGCGCATCTCACAATTTACGTATTGAAATACTCAGAAGCTTGTCTATTCCTGTAACATTTGAATAAATTTGTTAAATCTGGTCTGCTATGCATTTTAAATCTAGTCTGAGATGCAATATAGGAATATCCGGAATCCTGTCAATTCCTACAGTATTTGTTTTTACTATTCATTTATTTTATAGATTCAAGAAATCAAATTATACATACACACACACACACACACACACACATATGTGTGTGTGTCTGTGTCTGTGTCTGCGTGCGTGCGTGTTTGTGTGTGTGTGGATGAACTAGAGAGTAATATATATATAGAGAGAGAGAGAGTAATATATGTATATATATATTACTCTCTAGTTCAGCTTGGTTCGCCGCTCTCAAATTTTGCCGGCTTTTGCAATCTACCTTTCTACCGCCTAAGGCCGGCCCTGGTATTATAAAATGCATGGGATCGATATAATCGAATTTCCGAGTTTCAAAAATAACATTATATGAAAAAAAAATGGTACAAATTTTAATTTTTGTGTATTGCTTCTGAATTGTTTGCTAGAAACTTCTGATTATTCTTTTTATTACGCAGTTGTGATTTTGTGTGTAATCTCCGTGAATTTCTATTCCATTATTATGTTTGTGTTGATATTCCTGTCACATTTGAAAGTTATTCAATTGTCATATGTTTCTTTTTTTTAAAAATTTCTCATTAATTTGAAAGATAAAATTCTCAAACAATTATTTTTCTTATTAAAAAAATGTGATGTTTTAACAAAAATGAAATGTAAATATTTTTAAAGTTATTGTTAGTAAAATTGAGTTTGATATTTTACTTGGAGCAATTTCTGACGCGAATTAATTATTATTTATAATTTTTATATTTAAGCGAATGTTGTATTTTCTCCCTTCTCTGTTTTAAAAAATGAAATAGTTTTTTTTTTAATTTTGTTAAGAATGTACGGAAATTAATGTGCGATTCTTAATGCATCACATCGATTGTTTGCAATCGCATTAATCTTTTTCTCATCAGCGTTGAATTGAGATATTTGTTTTGTGATTACTGATTATTTAAAATTTTAGTTTGCAAAAACCTTTTTTTTTTATTTTTTTTTATTTTCATCCATTGTGACACTTGTTTAAGATTTAAGTACAGATTATATTTGTTTTCATTTGCATTGTCTGACATGTAATTCTTATCGTAACAGCTTTTCCAATTTCTTAAATTCGATTTCAATGTCTGACTATGGAAAATTTTGTTTGCGAGTAATTTTTTTGATTATGTTTTATTTTAAATAATCTTCTGTAGAATTTTAATGGGTTTTCTTCTACTCACACTGTATGTCTGGTTCAAAAATTTAAACTCTTTTTTCTCACATTTTAAAGCACTGATTTGTGATGAAATTTTTTTCACATTATTATTTTGGATAACAGTACTATAATTTAACAATAATTAATAATAATTAATGGATTAAAACTAATTATTTAAAGAGTTTCATTTTACTCTAAGATTCTTACAAGTCACCAAATCCGTCGTTTAATAATTCATCGTTTGTTTCAATTTTAGTCACATGTAGCTGATGCAATATTCAATTTAATAACATTATTTACTGATTGCTGTAATTTTAATAATTACATGTAGTTGAATTGCTTCACATAATGCTTAATTGAGCTAAAAAATGTTACACGTATTTATTTTAGATGATAAATTTAATAAACGTCAAATAATAAAATAAATTATTAAAATTAATTATTGAATAAATTCAATTTCACTCAACATTCCCTTTTGCTCTTAAAATTTTAGGTATAAAAATATTATGTTACCTAAAGCGTGAAGTTTGAAAGCAAACCAATGTTCAAAAAACTCGTTTATTACCGATGTTATTTACATAATTTATAACTGTGGGATCTGATACGTTAATCATTACTATTGATGTATTTCGAGTGTTAATTTAATTTAATATATTTTGAAGTTTTAATTGCTCCTTTCTTTGTGATATCGATAGAATATTTTTAAGATTTGATCAATTGTAGAAAAATGTTTTGAAAAAATAGTTCTTTATTACTCGCGAATCAGTTGCGATTCATCTAACTAAAGATTCTTAAAACCACTTTCCTTCATTCAATAAAAATGCTTTCAGCAAGGCAAAACCAGTTTTCCTTTTGGATTGTAAATTTTCTAGAATTGCCGTTTACGGTCTTTTCGTATGTTGATGGGTAGAGGTCCGTAGAGCATCAATGTACATTTGATGCTCATGAATGTGATTGGTTCCTTCGGAAGGAAAGGACTTTTCTTTCTTTTCGGGGCTATCCTCTATCCTTCCCAGCTACGAATTGAAATAAGAAGTTCGACAAGATTTTGCACACACACACGCATTTTGGTAAATTTGACACAAACGTACACAGTAAAATTGGCAAATTTGACAGAAATATACACGATTTCATCAGACACTCAACACACACCTCAGGATACATAAACACTCCCACACACAATATGTAAAGTTAATTACTAATATCTACATTGCGCCACCATTAATCAATATCCCAGATGTGTGCAATTATGTAACTGTTAATTTTAAATTACGCCAAATAAAACTATCCTCATTGCGCGATTTTCATTATGGAGGCGTGCGCGTGTGTGCCTGTAGAAGCAGCAAGAATAATTTAAAAGCTATACCCTTTAAAAATAAACATTATGGAAATAAAGCTATGAAATACTGCCACTAAACTGGGATAGTTGATACTCTGCTTAAGCATATTTAAATGATCAGACCTAAGCAATCAGTAATATCTCTATTAAACAGAGGCAAGCATCAATATAGAAAAATTAAGAAACAAATTCAGCAACAATCGAAAATGAAGAAACAAAAGAAAAATCTCAGAAAACTTCTAATTTAAATCAAAACTCAATGCAAGCTACAACATGAAAAAAATAACAAGCACTAATACATAAAAATAATTAAGGCTCAGAAATAAAACTAGAATATAACTCACTCATTTTTAAACAGTTTTAATTACCCATTTTATAGTCCAAGACTTACAACTGTCAAAAACTCAAAACATTAAACAAAATGATAAATCAAATATGAATCAAAAACAGAAATAAAAATAAAACTCGTCTAATTGAAATCAAAATAATTACATGGCTAAGAATTGAAAAATTAATATACATTTTTAACTAAGGATATAAAAATATTAAAAATTAAAGAAAGAAAGAAACCAAATAGAAACAAACTGCAAATAATAAAAAAAACCAGAGTGAATTATTGTATTTTATAATTTTAAAAATTAATTTATTTTAAAAAATTTTATCTTTCAAACTTGTTTCTTAAAAATTAGTTGGGTAATCACGTAAAAATAATTTATTTCAATTATTTTGAAAATTTAAGACATAATAATCAATTTAATGGTCCTAAAAATAATATTATGTGACATATTTTAATGCATATTTAAGCTTAAATTGCTATCAAAGTAAGGTACTATATATTAGTTGGAAAAAAGTAACTATCCCGTGCGTGTTTTCCAAAAATATCACTAATAATCCTTTTTTCAACAAAATAGAAAAAATATAGAATTTAATAATTTCAATGTAGAAATAATTTTCACATTTATTATTTAAGTATAATTAATAGTAGCCTATTTGAAACGTTAAACAGATTCCAATGCAAGGAAATACGGATATTTTAAAAGATTTAGTAAAAATTCCGCAATATATGTTTAGAGTAAATAAGACAATAAAGACTATTTACCCATATTTAAAAAAATACTAATGAGTTCAGTGAATATCATAGTACCTATTACAAAAATAATGGCATTGACTAATAAAATAATGTAATCAATAACACAACACTATTGCAAAAATAATTTTGCGTTTATTACAGAAATTACAGCATCATGAAATCGTTCACTAAATTAGAAATAACATATATATAAGAATGAAGTGTACAAAAATAAAAGCTTACATATAGGGTATTTCGATTAAAAAATTAAATGAATAAAACCAGGTTCATTTAAATAGCAATTAACTAAATGCTTAATAACATGAACTATATCTTTCATCTTTGATAGTCTGTTTTATATTCACAATTAATATTTGAAACTTTAACAGCAATCCTTAAGATTTTCGGAATGGTATATTAAAATCAAGGAAGATCATAATATGTCTATATTTTTTTTGAAAATTTGATAAATAAGTTTAGTACCTTAAAGAAGATTTCAAACTTAATCTGATATCATATCCAGTTAAAGCAAACATATTTATTCAAGAAAACTCATAATTTAATTTATTTTTTATTTATTATATTATACTTCTGTTCTTCAAATCACATATATTAATAAAGGGAAGAGAAAGAAGAAATGCTTAGTAAAATACATATAAGATTAAATAACTAAATGTAATATATATATATATATATATATATATATATATATATATATATATATATATATATATATATATCCCATTTTTCTTTGAAATTAGGGAATTTATCTGAATCAAATTTTATATCTCAACCATCATGCGAAATAATGCTTTATCAAATTAATCACTTATTAATTTAGATTCTCGCTTAATACGTAATTAATGGGCAACATAAAAACAAAGAAATAAGGTGAAAAAAATCAAAGTAACCAATCTTATTTATTAAAGCGAAATCATTTTAATTTTAGCAGTTCGGCTGTAGGGTTGTTGTAAAAAGCAGCATTTTCGAGGATCTTCTTCTTGGCAATTTTATCTTAGACAATTCTCCTTCCGTTCTGTTAAAGTATTGCTATATTTAACAAATTTCATTCTCTAGTTTTGTACTTAGAATAATTCAACTTACTGCATTGTTATCAAGAATGCGTTTTTGAAACTTTTCTATATTTTAGCTGTACCTTCTTTACTAGAGCTTATGCAAATCAACTTAATAAAACTTTGTGCAACAATTTGGTGTAACATAATACTTCTGTAAATAAATATTTTATTTAAAATAAAATACATTTTGAAACTTGTCACATATTGAAATAAAACAGATACCGAAGCCAATTCTTCAACTTATGTACAAATATCTTATATATACAGTTGTGTGTGACTCGCAAAATTGAGTATACATATATAACATTCCTTCTTATAGACAGGAAACATTGTTACTGAATTTATGTCTAAATTTGATATTTAATAAAACAATATTTGTAAATTGCAAAACATATCAAACTAAGATACGAAATTGAAGAATCGATTATATATTAATTACCGTAATTTTGTTGATGAAGTTGGGGAATTTTAAGCCACAAAATTGAGCATACACTTAGTACAATTAAGATTCATTTCAAAAAACATAAATCAATATTTCATTGTAAATCATTTTTTATTTTGAACACCCTACAAACGACATTGATTAATTTGAAAGGACTTGCGTACTTTCTGAAATTCGGATTTTGGGATGTTAATATCTTTTTATAATATAATTCACTGAAGTGGTATGGTTTCATCAGTAATGACAGGTATAAACACATAGTATTCCATTCCAAAGTATGGAGTAGTATTATATACATAATTTTCATTTTTCTAAATTTTGCTTTTAATTCACTTTGTTTTCTTTTACATGGTTTGGTTCTTGAATAGTTTGTTTTGATATTTGGGTTTTAGGGTTTTAAATGTTAGATTGTTTGATTATTTAAGAGAATTTTTATTTGATTTACATAAATATTAATTTGATTTTTGGTTTTATTCCCTTAAATATTTTTTTCTTCTATTTGTTTTTTGCTTCATTTTTGGATAATCTTACAGTGTGCATTTAAAAATGTGAAATGAACTAATTGTGTTTATATATATATATATATATATATATATATATATATATAAACACAATTA
>BMAW01083865.1:20805-35772 GCA_019974015.1 Nephila pilipes | reverse complement strand
AAATTAAAGCAAACCTATATGTAAATACATCAAAATGTATAGCTGTACTGATATTGAATATTTTATTGGCCCGTGTTTCGTTCTTAGATATTTCATTTTCCTTTTATATGCACTGTATAACATTTCAAATGAATGACTAAATGTCTACTGCTCATTAAATAAAATGTTTCTCGAAAACGTCACTTAAAGTATCATTTTTCTCTCATTTTTTTTGTTTTAAAAATATAATTAATTCATAATGTGAAAGTTTAGAATTTTTCTTATAACCCAAAGTATCTTTTTCATTTCAACTGTTAATGAAGATCTTGTAAAAATGCTTGAGACAATAAATCCTATTCTTCTAAAAGCACACCGTTCAACGCTGGAAGGTCCTGGGACAGTAGTGATGCCATGAATGGTTCTCCTAGACACAAAAACATGTTCTAAATGGCTGAGATCTGGAGATTTCATGGACCAATTTAATCAGATATTGTCCTCTTTTTCAAGAAAATCACTAACATTGTGAGATATATATGATCTCACATGATCGTCCATGAAAAAGAAGTCAATGCCATCAGCACCTCGGAAAAACCTCACACAGGCATCAAAGACTTCAACCCTATAACTTTGTAGGTTGACACCCCTAGCATCTGAGACGTAAGGTCTGAACTGTCTGATATGATGTCAACTCAGATGAGGATCCCATTGCAACCAAATTGGTCAATTTCTTTAACGTTGGAGGGATGAAAAATATCTCCAACTGCATTCCAAACAAAGACTTACTGAAAATCACACCAAGTGCTTAACTCCAATCATCAAAGAAAGCAATCAGTTTCTATTTTTGATATGTCTAAGAATAGTGCGTTCGGCTTCATGACAAACGGACACTCCTGTATGATACGCTTAGAGGGAGACATATTACAGAACGTCGGCGTAAAGAGACCTCTCTGTTAGGCGACGGTATACTGTTTGCTTAGATGTTCTTGTTCCAGATCCAGCAGCAAAATCACGAGAAAACTCTATAGCCTTTGACTGACAAAGTCGTCCTGCATTTAGTGCAAAATAGCGATCCTTTGTAGATGTCGTTGCTCTTAAGAGACCTTGGTCCTGCCTCTTGGTGATAGTATCACTTGTTTCGAATTTATTCCATGACCTGGATACAACTTTTAGTGACCCTTATAATAATCGAGTCATCTACGCTTGAGACTGTCCAGCTTCATTTCTTTCAACTGCTTTCCATCTCACTTTATTGTCTAAGCGATTATTACATCTCATCCAGATTGCAATCAGTCGATCTTGTGGGATATAATGCAATATTCACAATAATGCTGGCTAAAATCCCAGATGCTTATATGGTCGAATTTCCCTTTAGTGCTATAAACCTAATGCTAAACATCATTTATTCCATGCTGAATGCCAACGCTAAACACATTGTGCTACTCATTCTTCAAAATATATACAAAACAAATTTGATCAATTTTATTCTTAGTAGTTTTAAATAGTTATGAAAAATGCGTTTGTAACATTCTTTTGGACACCAGTATAGTTTTAAAGTAAATTTCGAATTGAAAGAAATTTTTAATTCTATATTCAATACACATTATACATATTTATAAAATGAAAGGAAAGAACGAGAATAGTTCTCTTGTGCTCATTAGAACTTTCTTGAAATGCGCGTTAACACTTCCTAAGCTTTACGAAAGGTTATTTATACGTTTAAAGAATTAATAACATTCCCAAGAACAGTTATACATATATGATAACATTTATCAGTCAAAGGCACAAATAAATTTATTGCTAAATTATTTAATCTGTTCAGACATGACGGTTCTAACTTGAAATATGTATATAGTTTTCACTGACTAATAGATTCAATTTATAATTTCAAAGTCCCTTTTGCTTCAATAAATTTTGTCTAAATTCAAAAAGCTCAATCGCGCAATATTTGAAGAAATAAAATGAGACTACTGAATGCGTTGGATGTATTCTATAAAAAGACATTGAAGACCTTGTGATTCACACTCAAGTATTATAAATTATACCTTTCTTGGCTAATTTTTGGCACCTTCCATGTCTAATACCAAAGATTCCTCGAGCTACACAGCATTCGTCATCGTCACAGTCTTGAGCGGAACGACAGCGCTTGGCCTCTCCTAGAGCCTGAAATTAGTTGGAATATATATTTAAAAATAAAATAACATATTATTCACCCATAAATAACCCAATAAATTTAGAAAATTGAAATATTTATTGACATATATCTGTTTTCGAGAAGAAAGATAAGAACAGAAAATTGCCTTTAACATATCGGTTATTTACCAGAATAATATTCGATTAAATATTTAGTGAATTTAAAAAAAGCAAATGATTCATAACTCCAGTCACGATCAGTTGATATTTATTAAATTAGTTTGAAAAACATGGTTAGTTATAAAGAAGTTCTAATGATTTTAAGTAAATAAGATATTGTTATAATCATATACTACTGCATTCCTAATAACTAATATTACATTCTTTTCATATAAATATTTTATTTATTTGGATTATTCACGCAAAATTAGTCCAATCATTGAAGAATACTATACTATAGGTATCTACTTTTTCTGAGAAAGTACTGCATTGTATTAATATTTTCAGCAACAAAAGACTTTTGAAAAAAAGTTTTAAATTATTTTCAATTTTTTTATACAATTTGTGCCAATTCAGGAAAACGTCTATTTTTTATTGTTTCTAGTCAAAGATATCATATTTATGGTATCTACAACAAACACTCTTGGTAACTCTTAGCACTAAAATCAGTAGTTAATTTAAATTAGATAAAATTAAATATCTGTTTCAAACTTTAAATTGAATGTTAAAAATAGAAAAATTAAATGAATTTTTTCAAAAAATTATTCGAATTCCTCCAATTTAAAAATGAAAATTAAGATTGCTGGTAATAAAGATTGCTGTCGTTCAAATCATCCTTCTTGACGTTATAGTAATTTTTATAAAATAATATCCCGCACACTGCTACAGAATTAAAGAACTTACAATTCTTTGGTGTAAATTAAATTCAAAATTTTCTTTATAATTATTTATAAAATTATAGGAACTTAATGTGATCATCTCCAGAAAAAGAATATTTGTTTATTAATATATTCATCTGCAGCTTCTTCAAAATACGAAAATAGCTAAACCTTAAATATATCCAAGTCAGTAATGACGATCACAACAGACTCGTGAAAAGCTTTTGTCTTAAGAAATGCACAAAACATATTAAACTTTAGTGAATCGCATTTCTTTTCAACAATTGCTGTACTCCATATACGAGAATTGATCCGATTAACCTTGAAGTTATTACGAAGCATCGCTTCATAGCTAAAGACAAGCTTAGATATGAAGGGCTCATCTTTGTCGACCTTATTAAAACCAAAAATTAGCTCACTGCGTTTTATTGTTTTGAGTAAAAGCGTGAACCAGCTATTACTTGCATGTTTTGAAATGTCATTAGTTTTCTTCGGAGTTTTCCATACCGTCGCTTCTGTTCATGGATACTTAAATGACAAATTCCATTACTGTGGATTATTGGTTGCAAGCTAGATGACTTCCTTTTTCTTAATTAGAAGACACGAAAAAGCCTGGATTTAAATTCTATCTATTTCTTCTTTGGAAATCTTTAAGAGATGTAATATTTTTTCTGTTACTACCTATGAATAATAACGAAATGAAAATGCGAATAAAACCATTCGCATTTTCATTTCGTTTTTAGTCATTTAAAATGTAACACCGAACATATTGAAAAATGTTTGGGAGGATTTATTTCTATCATCAACTGGATATAGTTAGTTTTTTCTGGTGATGGTTACATTGAATATTTATTTATAACTTTATAAACATTGAATGGCTACTTTTAATTTAATTGGTCTAAAACCAGTATAATTTCTTCATTTTATTGATACAATAACTCAATATAGTTGGCATGTACTTATGTAAATACCCTGTGTAGTGATTTATTCACTCAACCTGTAACCAGATCGTTGAAGTAGAATCTATATTTGTAATTACATTAACATCACACATAGTAACATCAACAGAGAATCAAAATGATAAAAAAAAAGCATAGCTAAAGGGGATAATTACATGTTTTGTAATGAAGCAAGACATAGCTATAGAAAACTCTAACTAATATCAAGTAATCGATAACATTTTAATTTTAAAGAAAGCTGATTCGAGAATATTTGGTTTCCTTAAATACTTAATTTTGATTTTGTCTGCATAGTTTTTATGTAGCATTTTCAAATATCTTGACAGATTTTTTAACTAATTTCTATTTCTGGAATATCTTAGCTACCAAAGGGCCGATATACCAGTATATTAGCCACCAAAGGGCTAAGATACTGGTTTTAGCCAACGACCAAATGGTTACCTGAAAGCTTTTCAAAATTTCATCGATAAAGGTCTTGCATGTATGTTTGATACCTGCTTCCACCAGTAATGAACTTAATTTTCAAAAATAAGTCAGTTAAAGTTTTCCTTAATTTTTATTGTATTACAATAAAACGAATATAACTATTAATTCATTTTACTCCAGCAACATAAATTGGCCTTAAAATATATTTAATTTAATAAGTTTGTTTATCCTTCGCTTTAATTTTAATGTTTGAAAATAATACTATTGTCAATTTCATTATTTAATCATTTGTTTTAATTCTAATATTTAATTGAATAATATAACTATTAATTTTAAGAAAGTTAGTAACTCTGGAGGCTAAATTTGTTCCAAAAAACACATTGCACAGAACAATTTTTGTACTTAAATTGCTTTATTTTAATCTTGCTCTAAGTATTGCAGTTAGTATTTTGATGAACGTTTTATTATTGAAATTTGCTTTATTCGCCAACAATTCTTCCATGTTATCTTTATAAAACTTAAGTAAATTCATAATTAAAAGCATTAGATTTCCTCTGTACCTTAATTTGATTTATAAAACATATCTGATTTCAAGGTATAAATAACTGAAATAAATCTAAAGGTAATTGCAAAATTTAATTTAATTATTATTTCTTATTGAATATTTAATTTAAATATTATATCCTTATTTTTGTTAAAAAAATATAATTTTGTTCAGATATTATTATAATCTAACCAAACAAGCAAGGAGCATGAGAGTGACTGCTAAGACTTTCATGATAAAATCTGCGAGAATACCTTGTACTTAGAAAATGCGTTAAATTTCCTGTTTTTATACTTAAATACAGAATCCTCTTTCGTGAGAAAAAGCACTGCTGTCACACAAATTTTAATATTGAAGAGAAATCTGGTATAACAGGTGGGAAATAATAACCACAAACAATCTATAGATAATTACCTTCAATTGTAGATAACATCAGAACATAAAATAAACTTATAATACAGGTAATTGAACTAAGGGAAATTTTAAGCCGAATTTTTCTGCTGTTTCAGCTTTAAATTCTATTTTACTTTTGATGAATAAAAGAGGGGATCAAAAAGTGCCCGAATCAGGAATAGGGAATGGCAATTCTTTACCTATTTCCAAAATTGTCCTCTGAAAGTTTTTAATTTTTCTATGAAGTGTGTGAGTATTTGACGCCTTTTATTGATCGTGAGTATTGATCACCAAAAATTTTAATACCAATCAGACATTTTCGCGTTCTTTGGAGATGATTCACAAGAACCAACCTCTTGTTTGGGTTGTTTCTTAGTTTCAAGTGTATAATGCAGAATGTTGCTCTCATCGACGGTGAAAATTCGACTCAAAATAAGGACTACAACTTGTCGCAGCCCAAACAAAATTTCCTTTTGGAAATATTTAATTTTCAAATATATTTGTGAATAATTTAACAAATAACACCAATTGGCTTATCAAAGCTATGTGTCTTCAAAATCAGGTATTTTCGAAAGCCCTTCAAATATGGTAGTTAACTCTGTAAGACTTTGACATATTTTAAGTACAACCTTTTGTCAAACTGTCACTCACTTTTTGAATTTTTTTGACCTGTGCTTAAATAAATGGGAAAATTATGTCGATGTGGTAATTAGTTTGTATCTATAAGAAAATTCTACAACAATTCATAATCTTTTTTTTTTTTTTTTTTTTTATCTAAGCTTAAATTTAGGAAGGTGCTTCTTCTTACTATTATTCCTGTAACCATGTGATAGGAAAAAAAATTTAATTTTAAATTTAAATGCTAATTTTTTTCTATTTAATTACGTATTTAAAACTAATACTGAACTAATTTTAATATTATGCATAATTTAAATTCAACTAATTTTATTATTACGTATGTAATATTAAAATTAGTTCAACTTCTTGAAGCTGATTGATTTCTTAATATCTTTATTGGCGACACACTTAAAAGAAAGACGAGGGCTATTGGCGACGCCCCTCTAATTTTGTACATCTGTCAAAGAGACGACACCTGAGCTGGTATCTCCTTTCCGCATCACGCTAATGAACGGATTTGGGACTAACGAGTGGATTGTTTAACGGGTGGGTCACTTAGTGTTCACGAAGTCGCGGCCACTAAGTGACCACGGCCACCACCTGCTTGTAGCGATTCCAATCACGGTAAAGCTCCTTTATACGTATGATTACATTTATATGTATAAATAAATATTGATGTGTTATTATTAAGAAAGTACTTTGATATATAAATTTACATTTAATAGCTTTATATCATGGGATTCTGCTAATACCTTTAAGAATAACTTTCAAATACAATTCAAAATGCTTTCAATAATTGAAAATATCTTGAATTTCTTATTTCTCTTCTTTGCAAGACTCAATTTTAAAATAACTTTAAACATAAGCAAACTGTAAAAACCATTATTTTAATAATATACAAAATCCTTATGGGATTGGGCATTCCTACACTTGTAGCGTTTTGATCGTAATTTTTCAAAACCTTTTTTTTTATTATTATTGAAGTGATTTTGTACAAATATATTATATCCATGAAAGGAAATTCCCTTTTTCTTCTGAAAATAGAAATAAGATAACAATAATAACAATTTTCATAAAAGATGAATATTAAACTTATTGATACTTCACTGTAAGGATTTCAAGAGTTAATAATATAAAAAACACAGTTAAAAATATAAAAAATAATATAAGAAAATTGTATAGTTAATAAAATAAAAAAATCATATATATATATATATATATAAAGAATAAAATACTTTAATATACTTCTTACAGCAATAATATCCCTGGAAAAGTTTCTTATTCTGTCGATACCTGTGTGATACTCTACTTGTTTATAAATTATTTAAATTACAGTTGATTTTCAATATTTTTTTGCAAACAGTTCGATTAAAGTTCGATGGAGTGCTTTAACTTATTAGTGTTTTAAATAATCTCACAATGGAATACAATTGTATTTGTGCAATATGCAGAAATGGAATAGAATAACGTGGGCTGAATTTTGTATTTTCACGCATAATCGAATGAAGTATCTTTATTATTATGTTCTAATTAAGAATTGTAATAACAGATCCTAAGGATTGGTGAGCGTAAGCTAAAAAGAAGAGAAGTCTTAAAGTTTTTAATTATTTAATTTACAGCAATTGTTGAATAACAACTCAATTTAGATTGTCACTGCGGGACTTATTTAATTTATAACGTCACTGAAGGATTTATTTGTTATTTAATGTTGAAAATATTATGGTTATAATATTTTCAACATTGAAAACGAAACTTCAATCCTTGATTGCAAATAAATGCCTTCTGTCCCTATTTGTTTTAAAATTTGTGATTCAGTTTTCATAATTATTGAAAAAAATGAATGCGTCCTATATCTCCTATGAAATAGATTATTTGCTCTTTGACATAATTCCCCTTCCTGTCCACGCAAGTGTGCCAACTCATTGAGCAAATCCATTTGAGAATTATTCCGATGATTGTATTATTGCGAATCTGCGATTACGCTTCCCAACAATATTACTCTTATAAGGGAGGAGTGACATTCTTTGAGAATACAGTGAGTGACCCCATAACTTTAGTGACGAATTTGGGGGAGCAAAGAAAATTTTAGAAAATGTTATAATCTTTGCTGATATCTTGGTTAGTCCGAAAGTTACGGATTTTTCATGAATTTTCTCTATGACGACACACCTGACCGGACCGGATGTATATGCGGAGGTATCGAAACCAGGATGAATCGATGGGGATCGGTTGGATGAGTGGGATTGTCGATAGCGTAGTTGACGGAATCTGATGGGAAGCAACCTGTCCTACTGGAAACTAACAGTGTACAAGCGAAGTATTACTGTGGAAATATGTCAAAGTGTGAACTAGTAAGCTGGTCAGCTGTATGTTATTAAAAAGGCTGTGTGTGTGAATGTTATTATAAGTTCCGTTTTATTTCTGTTGCCTCGCTAATCTGAATAGGTACTGTGTTTCCTGATTGTACTAGGACTAAATATAAGCTTTCCTACATGTGTCAGCCTGTCCTGAATATTTATGAATAAAGCTTCGTTTGTCATTTTCCTCCATTTTGAACTGATCTCACTCTCACACCCATTCGTAAGGATTTTGTTACAGTGTCGATACCAGACTTTAATATCAGCTTTTACATCTTCTTTTGTTGCTTCTAAATGTGACGTTAACAAATAATCAGTTGATTCCTTTCGTCGTCAGAACGAAAGGGATGTCCTGATTTTTTTTTTTCATTTTGAGTAAGAAATGAAAGTCGCAATTTGCAAGGTCGGGTGCAGTTACGCCTCGTCGCTGTTATCGCATTTCCATGTGTGTCGCCATCTTCATCAGTTCTGAGCAAATCGACAGCATCTGTAAACCCAGAAAACAAATTCATCTCTCAGAGAGTACAAGTATTTTTCAGGTACAAGATTAATTTCAAAAATTGGGTAACAAATATAAATGTTATGGTTATAGGAGCATTACTTTTCGATGAAGACTCGTAATTAGAAGGCAATGAAGTTTAATATTAAAATAAAACACCAGTAACATATATGATGCAGATATGCAGCTAACAGACGTTTTAATATGTTCAAGAAACTTCATGAAAATTATTATTAAAGGTAAAGAGAGTTCTCAATTTATTATTTATTCCTGAGTAATATGTTAAAAGTTTTTAATTCATATTATTTAAATTATTGAATATTTTTTCAAAAAATTAATTTAATTCAAGCTTTCTACATGTGTCATGAAATGCTGTAGATGAAATTATTAATTTTAATCCCAATAGAAAAGTTTTTACGAAATTTTGTATGTGTGGTGTTACATATTATTATAACAATTAGACCATTTCATGTGATGTACTAGATATTAATAGCATTTAATGTTTGGAAAATAAAAAAAAAAAAATTCTTTGACCATCCACATTAAATTAGTAGATATGAAATTTTATAAAAATACAGATTTTGAGTTTACTTATTTATATCAAAACATGCAGATTTTTTCGTAAAAAAGGGGCAAAAACAGCTTTTAATTATTTAATATAAAAGCTGTATATACATCTAAATTTAGCAAAAATTGAAACAAGGATAATAAATACCTTTACATTTTCAATTTCATTTGCACTCAAATCTTATCTCGGAACATATCTTAAAGAAGAGAAATTTTAGACTTCAATAATTAATATAATTAATCGAAGTAATTAAATTCCATTTTGAAATTATATCAGATCATTCTTGCCAGTCTCTAATGTGTATTTACGCTGAATTTTAGTTTTGTAGAAAAATATATGTGTGTATGATAAAGTCAAACTGCTAAGATATACTCATTTATGTTTGCTTTAATTAATTTAGCAAAACTTAATTTTCTTTTTTTAAAACATAAATTAGAACATAATTGGTTTAACTTAATTATTTTCTATTTTCGTTATTTCCTGTAATTAACTTAAGCACGATTTTGCTTTAAACGAAAATGTACAGTGAAAATAACAATCAAGCTAAAATTCAAACCCTAATTACGAGTAACTCAATTCATTTTTCATTTAATAACCAAATAAAAACTTTCAACACACTGTAATTGTAGGCTTATATTTACTCGATTTAAGTAAATTGCCTCTCGCAATGGTGCTCCTTACTTCTCCGATTTTTTGTTTCATTATTAAATTTATTAATTATAGATTCCATTCAATTGTGATTAGAACAGTATTTCCTGAAGAATTGCATGTTGATTAATATTCGCTTATACGTTTGCATTACGGATTAATACTTATTTTGTAAAATAAAATTTAAATCGATCACTTTTGTAACAATATTTTAGTACATATCGTTTATTTTATCCACCCATTTTATAAATTTACAATGAATCAACTTACAACTGGTATTTGTACTTTTAAGATTGTGTATTTTCTTGCATAGCAGAGCATTGTCAAAAATATTTTTTCCAAAATTTGAAAGCCTATTACTTGAATGTTCCTGTTACTTGAATTTAGATATATTTTTCTTTCTTTATAAGAATATTTCTTCGAAACTGAATAGAAGAAGTTTTGTTTTTTTTCTATTTCATAACATTCAAAGTATTAATAATGTTATCATACAAAAGCTAAACTCATTTTCATTCGCAATAAAGGTTTGTTTTGTTTCAAAAAAATTATCACTTAACACGAATAAAACTAACATTGCAGTGAATTAAAATTATTTACTCAACGTTCTCATGATGTTATTTTAAAAGTTAAATTTCCATTATGTGAAAAAAGTTTAATTAATATATCATTTGAACTAATTTCAAAATTTTTTTGGTACAATGTAAATATAACCAGCCGTTATTGTTACCAAAAAGTGATTCAAAACCACATAACAAAGTCTAACAATACACTTTAAAGTTTCAAATGCCTTTACTCATGTAATTATTTTTAATCTCAAATAACTAACTGAAATAGAATTTGACTCTATTTCCGAGACTTAAAAGATGTAACAGTGATAAGTTTAGACAAAACAGGATATGAGCTTCGAAAGTTTATTGACACTTAATATGCTATACAGTTGAATAATTTGAATGAAATTCTCCAGTTTATTTTAATTTTTAATAACGTCACACTAGAAGCAGCTCGAGGGCTATAGGCGACGGACCTCGTAATTTTGAACCTCGGTCAAGTGACGAGGACGACACCAGAGCTAGCACCCCCTCTCCTAACATCCACACCACACCAACGGGGGGACTTTGAGCCCCGACAGATTTAACATGCATCACTAGCTAAAGGTTTTTAAAAACCTTTAGCTAGTTTAGCTTTTAAAAGCTTTAGCTTTTTTTTCCCTTTTTTTTTGGTAGCTAAAGGCCCGGCTACACTGCGGGCCTTTAGCTACCAAAGATCGCACCCGCGACTGAACGAAAACAGCCGGTCACGAATCCGATGCCATGACTACTAGGCTACCACGGCCACATGAAATTCTCCAATTAATAATTAACTGCTAATATTTTTAATCCAAAATTTGTACATAAAAATAATTTTATTGAATTTTTAGTTTTTACTACGTGGGGAAATATTTCACGTAAAGAATGAAATGACAATTGTAAAACATTGTATCCGTGTAAGATGCTTTTATTATATAATTCTCCCTTAACTGGCACGAGAACGAGAAATTTATAAAGATAAAACATGAGACCGAAAGATAAGCCAAAAGAGATAAGACAGCTTCTGTACTGAAATCATTTTTTGTAAAGTCGAATTTCGAAATTTTTTTTTCTTCCTTAGATAGATTGGAGACTTTTTGAGTGATGTATTATAACAGCAGTTATTGGATTTTCCCTTTTTTTTGTACTCTATGATTAATAACTCTTATCTGATGCATTCCATTATTAAAAAAGTGTAATATACTAAGATTAAGTTATTTAAATGCTTGTACATTTTTGACACTACACATTAACAGTTTTTATGTCAAAAATGTAATAATTTCCTAGACTAAAAAAAATATTATCTTACTGCTATCATGCTTAATTCTATTAAGAGAAATGATACCAGCAATACAAGAGTGTCCAGAAAAAAAAACAAATTTATACATCGAATTATGTAATAATATAGAAAAAAATATTTTTGAAATGCAAACAGTTTACACAGAATCTACATCATTCTCCATAACATATTCTTGTATTTTATGTATTCGTAAAGAACTTCCTTCCGAATGTTGGTATTGCATTACAAGCCATTAAAAATCAAACACAAATAGTTCTACGAATCGTTCATAGCATTTATTCGGTGCGATTATTGTCATTCGGTATGTTTAGGCCCCAAATCAGGCGATACATGTGATGAATGATACGAAGTTGACTTTTAAAATTTACTTTGAATTATAGAATTGCTCATAGTAGTTAAGGATATCTGTCATTCCACAGCATCACACACGGAATGAAGTTTTTTATTAATTATTCAGTTTTGAGATAAAATTTACCCACTCATCCTTTATTTTGTTTTTCATATACTATTGATCCACCGTCTTAAAATTAAATAAAAAATAGTAAACTGATTCTGTCCTGAAATACTTTTTAATGTAAACATAACGTAAGTAATGGAACAGAGTGTAGAAAATTCACAAAGTGAAATGTTTCATTAATAATATTATAAATGTTCTATCTGTCTCTCATTCTAATCAAAATCAGCAAGTATAACAACAAAATCTCTATATTCGAGCCAGGCATTGTGCAGGTTGGTGGCATTATCGGTTGCTATTGCCCCTAATATCTTTTGTCTTAGGTCCTAGATACTTGTAGGAAACGGTGGTAAAAGAACACCTTTCTTCATGTATACTCCCAAAATAAGTCCCACAGGGTAATGTCTAGAAACCATGAAGGCCACAAGAGAAGCGTAGTATTTCGGTTACCCGTACAGTTGATCCAATATCATTCAGTAATTTTCATATATCTGTATTCATAGAAAAGATGTTCCGTGTTGCTGGAAAATGAAATCAGTACAGTCCTGATAAAATTATGGTAAAAGTGAAATCTGTAACATACCAAGTTGCACAACCTCAGTCACAGTGAGATCCGGAAAAAGAATGGATATTAAGGTTTTGTATGAGGAATTGCTCAGAATACTTTGAATTTTGATGATTCTCATTCTTGTTATATGATTTCATGAAGAATCTGTATTCCCCATATGCATATATTATGACGGTTAACAACACCGTTTGACATGGAATATCCTCTCATCACTAAAAATTAACCAAGTTAAAAATGCACCGTGTTTTATGACCTCTAAGACAAAGGACTTCAAACTGTGTTCCGCGGAACTCTAGGGTTCCCTCGAACTATAAACAGGGGTTCCGCAAGAGATCACTATTTGTTTCATCAAAGCGCCTAAATTTCAGCAAAATTTTAATTTTCATGAAAGATCGAATTCTTAAAGGAAGTTTGATTGTAAAATTAAATACAAATGAATATTTTATGGACAAAATAAAATCTTAAATTTCGTAAGAGTCACGTGCTTTAAATACATTAACCGAGACACATTAGGTCACATATTAGTCTCCACTCTTTTCTCAGGTGAAGAACAGCTCACTTATTTGTTTACTTATTTCACTATTTTCAAGGTATAAAGTAAAATTGATGCCACTTTTTCAAAATTGAATTTTTGGGCAGATAGCATTGTGAAAGGTAAAACTAAATGCTTTTCTAATTAGCATAATATTTAAGTTGACGGTAACGCTAATCCCGATAAAAATGTAAAAATTAGTTTGGTCCAACATTAATCAGATCTGCAAAAAATATTTCTTGAATACTTCATTGTTCAAAAAGAAAAATTATCTTGGATCCAAACTCCTTCTCAACATTCTGACACCTCCAAATTCCCAATAAAAGAAAGAGAACAAATTGATACATCAACCGACCCTCAATTGAAACAAAATTTTAATCAAGTTGATATCAAGCATTTTTGAACTGACATTAGAAAAGAATACCTTGAAATTACCAAATGAGCTGTGAAACGTCAAATGTCATATGTTTCAACATATGTATGCGAAAATCTTGAAAACAGATTGGATACAGAAGATGACATTAGGTTGCAGATTTCAACAATTATTCCAGACGTAAAAATATTTTACAATAAAGAAACAATCACGGCTAAGTCCTTATAATTTTTTTTTATTAATTTGTTATAATTTACAATATCGTAGCTTTTGTTTATTATTCATAGAATATACTTTAACCTCCACCCCCATATACAAATTAGCTACCTTACCATTCATTATCTAATTGTGATGAAATAGAGATGCACTAATCATTTTGTAAATTTCAGTAGTATAAAACTTTGATATCCTATTTTTTGAAAGAAAAAAATCCTTTTGACATCCTATTTTGATCAAGGTGTTCCTTCAAGAAAATAATAAGCTCAAAGAGTTCCCCAAAGTTTAAAAGTTTGAATACCTCTACTCTAAGATATCGCAGAACTGCATACATTTCTATTTATCATAAGATGAAGAGTTTGCACGACTTGTAATCGACATAGTTTGCGCACCAAACACTTCCTTAAGACACTCCAGACAGTAAAACTTGGAACTCCTAGATTTCTGATGGCATTGCTCGTCAATTTTTGCTGACAACTTTGAAACGCTTGAGAAATTCTTGACACCGGTTCATCAGAAACAGCAGGTCAACACGTACTCTTATTCTCGCACGAAAATCTAATTTATTCGAATTACTTATGCTAACAGCGAATGCTCTTTACTAAACGTAGATCAATCCCAAAACACAGACGAAATGTATGCTTCACTAAAACACTTGTGTTAGTCTTGCTGAACGGAAAATGGAAAACATCGTCCACTGATAATTAAATATTTCAACAGGCTGCGTTCATGCCCGATTTCTCCATCCTTCACACATGGAGAGCCATGTAATGACGATTCACTGAGATTCTAGGACAGCCCTTCCTCTCGTCCAGCTACATATTATTATTTACGAGATCGCCATCTTTCGATAAACATGATTTAGAACTGAGTAACTATATTTTTTAATACAATCAGTAAACACACACATACACATATAATATATATATATATATATATATAAGTGTGTGTGTATATAT
>BMAW01083865.1:0-20330 GCA_019974015.1 Nephila pilipes | reverse complement strand
GGTCTTTATTGACACCAAGTCTCGACTCCATTATTCGAAGAAAACCAATGGCCATGAGTCCGCGACCGTGAGCACTCGGTTACCGTGGCCACTTGAACAAAATGGATGTAATGATGACGCTGCAGGTTCTTCCACGTTATTGTTTTAACACTCAAAAAAATTATAACATTATATCAAAAAGACTGTTACAAGTTTAATGAGATACCCTAAACTCAAAAGAACAATTCCTCAAACGTCACTTTATTTTTTAATCCATCGACATCTTATCGCGACAGTTAAGACATACTAGTTTTAAAGTATAAAAATAATACCTACCTTAGACAACAAAAAGAATGTAAGCAAATGGTTATGTAATAAAAGTTAAAATATTAAGTGAAATGGGGAAATTAATAACTTTAATATAATAACAATAAAATACTAAAGTAGACAATAATATTCTGTTTAGCTATTCAAATTATAAAGCAAACGATAAATTATTAGATTAAATATACATTTTGAGAAATGTAACTATTATTGCAGTAAAATGAAAATGTAAACATATATTTTCTAAAATAATTTGAAAGGTGTGGATGCAAAATCAGCAAGGCTTCCAAACTACACACACACACATATATATATATATATATATATACATATGTGTGTGTAGTGATTTAACTTCAATAATTTCTCTTAATAATAATTTAATTATATGTTCTATCCCATTTCCTAATTCAAAGGTAAAGACTTCATTCTTATTTCCTGATCTCCTTCCAAATTATCCTTTTATTTATTAGATCACGCACTCCAAAACTGGCTAAATTCGCCTTCCCACGATCATAAATCTATCAAAACAATCCCTATTAGACTCCTTGTCTGTTATGATATGTCCCCAGAATCCTTAATCTGTACCACGTGTTACATGAGTTCATTTGGAAAGATCCCTGTTATATAACTTTACAGAACAAAATTTCTCTTTCTTATTCTCTCATTCCGCTATTGCTCTTAGTTATACACTCCTCTCTGACGATCATCTGAGATTTTTATTGTGTTTTCTCTTCAGCCTTTGCTGTCCGAAGCTCGACACAAGTCTGAAAGAAATATTATAATCTCTTAAGCCATTTATGCAGCCTATGTCTTTAATCTGCTTGATTGTATAAGTAAAATATCTTATAATATATATATATATATATATATAAATAGTATGTTTTATTGATGGAGATCGTTTCGCTACAATAATTCTAAAATAATTCGGCATAACAGTCTAAAGCTTGTTACAACATTATGTTATTTTACATTTTTTTATGTTTTTTTTTTTAAAATGATTTTATAATTTTTTTTATTCAATTTTTATATATTTTTTTGTATTTCTGATTTTTGATTTTAAGTACTTTGTTAATGTTCTTTTGAATTATAGTTTTCCTTTTTTAGTGAATTTGCTTATCCTATTTAACATAATTATAACCTCTCTCTCTCTGTTTCTCTCTCACACACAGTATAAATATAATTTAAACTAATAACAATAAAAAAGAAGAAGAACGTTTAGGTATTAGAGTAGAAATTATTGATAGTAAATTTAGTTCTAAATTTCTTGTAAGTGGGATGATTTGTATTTTTCTTTTAATAAAGAAACCATCCTGCAATATTTCATTATTTCTATCTTTAGAATCATTAAGTTTATTTATATTACTATTTATTTAAAAGAATTATTCATTTATATTATTATTAGTTTTATTTATTGTAAGACAAAGAATATTAGTTTTCATATTAATGAAGTACCTACTTAGAAAGAAAAAACATTAAATTCTTTAGAAACATTAAATTTATTTTATATTATACGTAGTAAAGATTTCATGTCCATTTTTTATTAAAATTATAATGACATTTTTTCTCTGCATCAGAGCAATAATCTCATTCATTTTTTTTAATGCGCCCTTAAAAATTTAAGTATAAACTAAAATAAATATGTGTTATTTTACATAAGTAATTAATCATTTATATAATGTTAGGTTTAATTTGGTTGTTTTATATGATTAAATTTAATAATAAAAAAGAAGGAAAAATTCCTTTCAAGCAATTTAGGAATTTATCTAATGTTTGGTTATGATTTAGTAATCTAACAGTATTCTTCCGTTTAGTATGGATGGGATAGGAAATTTTTATCTTCCTTATTCCATAAAATTTAACAATCAATCACTCAAGTTGATTAAGTAATGGGAATATATGTAAATAATCCGTAGTCAAAAATTTTAGCTACGAATAATTACAAATTTTGAAGAAAAATATAGATGAAGTTAAAAATACGCACATACGCATCTAATAGAAATAATGTATCAAATATGCGCATTCAATTGAGAAATATAGGCATTCAAATATATGCCTTCAAAAAACATCAGTATAGTTATAATTGTTTTCATAACTATTGATGTTTCTTTATATTAGTATGCGTATACTTGAAATTTAATATGTTCTTTTAAGTATGCTAAAATAGGTTTTGTTTAATTTATTCCCTTTTCTTTCTTTCTTTTTAATGTCTGTTGTTTAATTTCATCTTTTAGAATTTAAATTTTAATTTATATGTTATGGATTTTACCAAATTATTATAAAATTATTTGCCTAGTGGGATAGTTGAATCCTTAAAATAAGTGTAACCACGCATCTCAGTCCGAAACCTGTGACGGAATATTAAAATGTCATTTTTTGTTATTTTTTACAATTTTTTTTCTTGATTTCTACTTCACATGTTTAACCATTGTAATGATTGAATGTTTTTTTTTTAAATTACTAGTTTCAGTTTTACTTTTTAAGTACAGTATAATTTTATATCGACATAATTAGGTAAATTCTTATCAGCAGTTGCATATACATGCTTATTAAGTACTTCGTTTGTACATCACACACACACACACACACACACACACATATATATGTAACATAATATCATCTTCCTCTTGTATGTAAGTCATTGAAATAACACAGTCGAGGCGTATTGAATTTTCATGGAACTTTTATTTTAAGCGGAGAGAGAGAGACCATTTCCACTCCGCCTTTTGATTCAAGCTATTACATCATAAGACAGCAAAAAGATGAGAGAAGAGAGAAGAGAAGAGAACGTTTTTTGTTGTGTTTTTGTTTATATACCAGGGAAAATTCCCATGAAACATCAGAAGCACGTGGTATGAATGGAAGGATTTCTGGGGAAATATCATAATAGACAGGGAATCTGAAGGGATTGTTTTGACAGATTTATAAATGATTTAAGCGGATTTAACCAGCTTTAAGAGCACGTGTTGTAATAAATAAAAGGATACTTTGGAAGGGGATCAGGAAATAGGAATGGACATTATCTTTTAAAGAAGAGAATGGGTAAATTTAGTAAATTAAATTATTATAGTCGGAAATTAATGGGAATTAAGTTAAATCATTATATATATATATATATAAAGGGCTAAACAGCACATCACAAATAACAACTTAAAAATAAAACTAACCAACACAAAAACAATACTATTCATAGGTAAATAATTCGAGATAAAAACCAATGTTTTTAAAAACAACGTTTTTATATGATGGCAAAGTTTTTTAAAGAAAATTATTGAAATATTAGTTAAAACTGGTCTCAAATGTTAGGCAAGTAAGAACGGTTACCGAAATTTCAGAGCTAAAGCTTGATGGGAAGTTTGTTAAATTATTGATAGAAAATGTGATATCACACTGATAAAAACATTAAAATTAATTAATTCATCCTATAAATTAAATGGTTGGAATGCAGTTAAGTCCAGCCACTCTTGGCGACAAGAATTATTTGGCGGTATTTTGCCAAATGTGGCTACCCTGCTTCGCTTCGCGGACTTAACGTTCAGCCAAAAAAAAAAAAAAAAAAAAACGCCAAGTATGGCAGTTTTTGAAATCGCCCAAGTGGTTGAGCTAAACTGCATTATTAAAGAAAATGTTAGTTGAAACTTGTCGCAAATATCTAAATATTGCATTGTTAGGCAAGTAAGAATGGTTCTTACTTGCCTAACAATTCTTAACGGTTCTTACAGAGCTCTAACTTGCTGGGAAGTTCGTTAAATTAATGATAGAAAATTTGATGACACACTCATACGCACACAGACAGACACACGCCAAGTGAAATACATAAAAACGTAAAAACTAACTAAAATTAATTAATTCATCCGGTAAATTAAGTGGTTGGAGGGCAGTTTAGCCCAACCACTCTTGGCGACAAGAATTATTTGGCGGTATTTTGCCAAATGTGGCTACCCTGCTTCGCTTCGCGGACTTAACGTTCAGCCAAACAAAAAAAATCGCCAAGTTTGGTGCCAATTTTTGAAATCACGCAAAGTGGTTGGGGAAAATATTAGTTAAAACTGGTCGCAAATGTCTAAATATTGCATTGTTAGGCGAGTACGAACGATTCCCAAAATTTCAAAGTTCTAGCTTGATGGGAAGTTGGTTAAATTAACGATCGAAAATTTGATGACACACACACACACACCAAGGGAAATTCAGAAAAACGTTTTAAAAAAGCTAAGTGTTTAAGAAATCATTAGAAGAATTATTATTTTTGTAAACTAGATCATAGATTTTTAAACAGTATTTAAACAATCTAAAATTGTGAAACCTAAAACCGGAATTCAAAATAATATATTAAAGAACCAGAAAATTTATAAAAGAAGTCCAAAGAAAAGAAGCAAAATATTTTGATAAATGAAAATAATCTAATTACCGCTGTACCATACTTTCAAATGGAATAACATGTGTTTCTACCGGATTTTCTTATTAAAACAACACACTTCAGGGAATTACATTATAAAAAAATATGGTAACAAACAAAAAATCAGCAAATTGAGAAAATTAACCATAAGAAAGAAGATTATCTTCAATTCACATGCAAACAGCCAAATTACACATAAATAAATATTTAACATATTATAAAACTATTAAAAGCCTAAATAGAAAGATAAATATTAATAAAACGAAAATTGATAAAAAAAAAAAAGTAAGCATTCTAAAACAAGATAAAACATTAAAAAATTACCAATGACATGTCATTAACAATAATTTTAAAATTTTTTAAGGATTGCAGAAACAAATGGGGAAAAAAATTAAATATCAAATATCGAACAATGTAACAAATTGTAAATAAATGAGACAAACATTACTATTTCCAAATTTTTAAAAAAAGTGTATAAAAGGATACACAAATTTTATACGTGTACTCTCTCTCTCTCTCTTTCTTATATCTCCCCCACCATGAAAGAATTCAAGTAAAAAAAGATTGATTAATTTTTAAAAAATTCAAAAAACGAGTTATATATAATATCTTTAAAAAAAGAAAGATAAATCGAAAGCAAAACGAAAAGGAATCATCTTATTGGTTGAAAGAACTTACTTAGACAAAAAAAAAATAATAAAAATAAAAATTAAAGAATATGAGAGAAATAAAGAGAAAATTTGAGCAATAAAAAGTATATATATATATATATATGTGTGTGTGTGTGTGTTTATAAAACTGAAATCGTAACTAAATACTTCACCTTATTTAAAAAGTATACAAACTGAAATAAGTTCTCTAAGAAATTTGAATTTACAGATGTATATCCCATGGTAAAATAATATACCATCCAATCGAAAATAATTTTAGTTTTTTATCTATTTTCACATACGCAATGTTAATGAGAAGTTACATTTATACATTTTTATAAACGCGGTTTTGAAAAATAATTAAAGAAAATGTTTGATTAAAAGAAATTTGAATAAATGACAATTTTGTAAAATTTCAGCTGTCGAAAAGAAGCGAGAAATATTTTCGAAATTAATTTTTCTTTCCGTAATTTTTTTTATATTCTACTGGTATGAAAGAAGCAATAAATGACCAAGTTCTAACATCGAATACCCCATTGTTATGGTATACTTACAAAATTTATAGGAATATGTTTCTTCGACAACACATCAAGGAATGTCACGGTATAATTTTTCTGAAAAGAGTTAAATGATGTTATAATATATATATATATATATATCCAGACAATTTTTCCGTCGATTTATCACTGCCAAATATGGCTTGATTGAGGAGCGAAAAGTTCAGTATCATTAGAACCGACTTCATTCAAAAACCTGGACGTCAGTGTCAATATCCTGGAGTTGAACCTTAAAATTCTTTGAGAAAATGTAACAACCACTTTAAGGACATTGTTCGTTTGACAGATTTGATGGATATGAAAATACCTTATACTTTCTTTTTGACGAAGGAGCACTTTTAAGGGTGTTCACCCGATAAAAGATTTAAACGTGTCTTTGTATTTCAACTTGTTTTGACTCTCGCTAAATTAATTTTTTTTTCTTGAAAAAAAATTACTTACTCATAAAAATTGTTTTGTAACGTATTGAAGATCTGTTTGTCTGACATTTACTAACCTCATTATGAACATGTAAGATATTCTTAACGAAGATTGATTGAGTTTCGAAACAGAATAATTATCTAATACTTGTGTGTCGATTTGTAGTATATTACTTCAAACTAATTCATTTAAATTATTGATGACATACTAAATGAAAATGATATATGATATTCTGAACAGTAATATGATTAATTGATTCAAAGATTTATATTTTTTATTTAAATAAGCACCTGCCCTTCGAATGTAGAAATTAATAAATTCTACAATCCACCTATTAAACATAAAATATTATTAATGAACCCATCTTTCAATAAGAATTCGAATACTATTTAATGGGCTGTAAATCAGCTTCCAATGAAAGAATGATTTAGCTAATAACGTAACAAAATCATTTAAATCTATAACCAACGGGGGAAAAGTCTGCAATTTCTAGCCAAAGGAGAAGTACCAGCCCTAAAATATCAGAGATAATAAGAAATAAGCATACGTGAAATTCCACCTTCAGCAGTGAATCAGGAAAATTGAATTAAAATGAAGATTATCGACGAAGTTTCCACCCAGCCGGAACAACACAACTAGAACAGTTTCAGAAAAGGACTTAACATTTTGAATGAGTAGGGTAATGATAGTGGGTTACGGTTCAAAAACCAAATTTGTTTGAGCTGCGCTAGGAAATTTTGAATGAAGACAAGAGGTCAGAGGGTACATTAACATATTAGAAATGTATTTTTTAAACAAAAAAATATGTGATTAATAATGTAATAAATAGATAAGTTCTTCAAGTAATAAGTAGCTTAATAAATTTTGAAGAAATATTAATGAGTAACTTGAAGAGCATCTTGATAATCAATATTGAATGTCATTAATTTAGGAGCAAAGTTGAATAAATTTTTCGTACAAACAATTCGGAACATTAACTTCCCCATAAGAAATCAAGAATTTCTCAGATCCAGTCCAACTATTTTAAGATATTTTCCTTAGTATTTAATCATGCTTAATACTCTCACAAAAATACATAAATAATATTTCATATCGGTTTAAACCGAAAGTTTTAAGGGATTGATTGTAATGATTTTTATAATTTTTCCCTAATGATATTCTCTGCAGTTGAATTAGAATTTTTATTTTAGTGTAGTGAATAAATGATATTAGCTGAAAATAACATTTGAATAAAATTGGTACTAAAGATAGGGCTGAAAACTTCTATTCTTTTAAGGAATTTTTAAAACGGTATTAAATTATTAAAGTATTTTTGAGATAAAGGATGATAATATTTTGAGAAAACCACAAAAGGAACTATAAACACATAGAGAAATGAATTTTTAAGGAATAATAAATCTAATTTCAATGTATAAAGGTAATCAGAAAATTATGCAAAATAATTATGGGTATTGTTCAAAAGCATATATAATTTTAGAAAAACATCAATTTTTGAAAAAAAAAATGTAGCTTATAAAATAACAGTTACTGATGATATTTATTAAAGATGTAAATAATTATAAAATGTTACAGTGAGCTTTACGAAGATTAAAATTTAATAATAATTGGCATTAAAGTAAAATGTAACGTTCAAAGACATGAGAATTTCCATTTAGGAGGCGAAATACGAAGCTTATTGAACATAAGAAAATTGAATTGATTCTTAGAAAAATGAGTTATAAATGAGAAATTGATGCTGCCTTAGCGTTAGTGAAATCAGAGCTAGATATTAAAAGGTTCTAGCGTTATTTGCACGTCTTGTAGAGCCTCCTCTTACATAAAGTTTATGGTTCAGTGGGTTTCTCTCTTCCAATGTATTATCCTGGAATCTATTTGTATTATGATTATAAGACTTTGTATTTGTTCTCGAATAATTTTCAGGACCTGCGCGATAATTTGCAAGTTTAAGATTTTTACATGTCATCTAATTTTAATGCCAGTTCTAAAGCTTTCGTATTCATCTAATTTTTCTGCTATTTTATTTGCTTTGGTAAATTTCGGCTAAGAATCAATAAAATGTTCTCGCATAAAATTTGTCACCCGTTTTTTCAATTGATCCGTGACAATTAATTCCCTTAAAGAATCAAAATCGTTTAACTGCTAATCGTTTAATCCCTGCTAACTATTCGTTAAAATAGCTACATATTTCAAAAACGAATTCTGCCCATGTATCTTTCGAGACTTTAACAGGATTAATAAATTTTTGCCTGAACGTTTCAGCAATAAGTTAAAATCGCTTTAAAAGTAAATTTTTAACATGTTTATAATTGTTCGCTTTTTCTGATTCCCTGGCGATTAGTTGCGTGATTTCAAAGGGTAAGAATCCTAATAGATGGCTGACATAATCTTCTTCCCTAAAGCCTAACTCGTTTGGCTTGCCTTTCGAATAAAATTAAAAAGGAAGATATTTCACCGCTCTTTAAATCGAACTTTTGTACCAAATTTCTAAGTTCAAAAGGGCTCTTATTTATTTCTGGACTGATAATACCGCTATCAACTTGCGTTTCAGACTCCGATTTATCATTCGTTTCTATTCTTAATTTTCCTAGTTCAAATTGTCTGTCTTCCAATTCTGTTCGGTCTTCAATTATCTTCTCGAGACATCCTTTCACGAAATGTTTTTCGTTGTACTCGCTATTAACTATGATTGCCTTTATTGTCGCATTGGTTGCGCCCGAAGGGGCAATTTCGCCTAGTTCAAGCGCAAGCTCGACTAAATTATTTTTACGTGCTTTTGAGAGGGACGACATATTTAACATTATCTCAATATACTTCAAAATTATTCAAAATAAATCACTTCTTAGCACATGCATAAGGGTAAGCGAAAATTATTTGCCTTCTTTTTTTTCTGTTCCTCGCAGTCATGTGGATAAATCCCTCTTCTGAGTTTTTAAAAACTATTCTTCACACACACAACACTTTCTTTACTCTTACTTTTGTTAATAATAAATTCTAGCTAATATGGTTTTTTTTTATAGCATTACAATTGTCCTGGCAAAAAGAGATCAGGTTGTATAAACAAGAACGGTAATTTATTTACACTTCTTACTCACGAGTGTCATCTCACTCGCTTACATCAGCTCCGCTGGGAGACTCGGTCAGATTTGAGAAGATTGTGTAGCATCTTACACTCACCCCTTTACAAATGAATGTTCTCTGCAGGTGGGCTTTAAGCACTGGAGATAACAGTAGTGGGAAATTGCGTATGATATTAAAACGTTCAAAATACCGACAACTGATAGCGATTTTGCAACTTTTGTGGTAAAAGGTGAAATAAAATAGAAATAATAGTTTTGAAAGGGAACTTTTTTATTTAACAGGATTTACAGCTGCAAATTCTGAACATGTCCACCACCACATTCCAGTACTAGTTGCAACTGCGATATAACACTAGAACTTGGGAGCGTAGAACACAATATCAAATTGATATTACCTTCTGATGTATGATGCATTTCAAAGTTGGTAAGGACTGCAAATTTTGCATCATATAATTCCTGATCTTAAATGTTATGCATGGTACTTAATCATGCGCTTGACATGAATAGGTACCATGTGCAATTTGCTATTTTAATAACATCCCGTGTCATTATATTTTCTTATTAAAATTATATTCGGTTCAATATTGTTTTAATATCCTATCTTCAGAAAATGAATGAGAATGGAGTAATTCATTGTAGTATTGTCCAGGGATAGTGTCTCCTGTATCTAAATTCTTATCTAGCTAACTTCATGTTTTCCGACCAATACATCTTTTTCAATCAAGTTTGACTCTCTCAACCAGCCTTTACATAAATCAAGATTTTGTATTTAACCGATATACAAGAGGATTCGAAGAGAAAATGTTAGAAATAGAAAATAATTCATTGGGAATTTGGGAATCAGCTATTCATTGTAATATTATTTTATGGCTATTTTTCTTTTATCTGAGAGCACCCTGAATGTGATATCTTTCTCATCCTCTCCCCAAAATATTATAAATTATGTTTCTGTAAATTTTCTGACCATAAATTTTTCAACATAGAATTTCTGCATATAACATTACCAGACATCAAAACTGTCTTTACCTTCTTTGGAGCAGATCAGCTGAGCAACTCTTTGTTTTGATTGTTACTTTATGTCTGGTGCATGATGATAAATCTTGATCCCATCGATAGTGATAACTCGACTTAAAATGACAACAACTCGATGCGACAACAATGGAAGTTTGATTCAGCAGCAAATGACTGCCAAATCAATACCATCCTTTGAAAAAAGATTACATTTGTTTTGGATCCGTTTTACAAATTATCAACTTGCTTCAGCAACACCCTTTATCGTCAAAAATCGGAAATTTTGAGCCACCCCCCTTTATATAGAAAACTGATTTTTTATGAGAGCTTAACATCAATCCAATAGAAATTTCAAGCAAAACAGTTTGATTGTTATAAGGTATCTTGGAAGTTTAAATTCATAAAATTAATTCATGGCTTGAATATTTTACTTTATCTCTTAGGTAAAATAAATATTAGTAATATTTACAGCATAAAAATACATTTATAGAAATAGTGAACTGTGTCGAAAATTGTGAATATATTCAATTGTAAATAAAATTTTATCTTTTGATGTATTTATCTAATGTTAGTAAAAACTGATGCAAATATTTTTATTTTAATACACCGAAATAAATACAAGTTTTGATAATTCATGAAAAGATAATATGATTGAGATACTATTATTTTTTACTACTGTAACATGCTGTTATTTTCATAGTATTTTTGACATTTTATTTTTCAATAATTACAATTACGGAGTCATGTACAATTAATTTACTAGAGAGTAAGCAATATCCTTTTTTTTACATAAATTCGCCCATGTTGCTGTTTTTAAAATGTTATCACATACCTATCATAGCTAATACAGCTTTTATGCACAGCCACTTGATCAATAAATAAATGAACTGAAAATTTGAAAGTTAATCGACGTAATTAGTACTAGACATTTTCATTTGGTGCAATATATTTTGCTACGATAGTAGAATTAGGATTATTATGAGAAGTAGAATATATTACGATAGTAGTACGATATAAGTAGTACGATAGTAGAATTATGATTATTAGAATTATGAGTAGAATTATGATCGGGAGCTCCATACTAATGGAGCTTTCTGCCACGTTGCAGAATCAAGTACTAATACTTCTATAGTCCCACTGTGCAATGATGTAGATTCAAGTCAATCTGTCACTCTCCAAGCTATCACGCTGGTGTTGTTTAAAAATTCGGAGAGGGAGGTGTCAGATTGTCCTTTTCACTTGACCTGAAAATCACAAGATCCGTCGCCAATAATCCTCGAATTCCTTCAAAGTGAAATGTTAATAAACAATCAACTATAAAAATTTATGCCGCAATAAAAGGATGTTGGAGACAAATCTTTCCCATATTTTTAGTTTACTATTTAAGCTTTAGTCATTTGGCACTGCCTTAGTAAGTTAAAAACAACAAAACTCTATTTACAATATTTGTTAGTTTTGTAGAAATAAAAGAAACAAATATTAAAATTTATTTTATTATAATTCAATGTAAGTAGCTGATCTTTTAAATTTGGACACATATAAAATACAAATGAGAACATACATTGAGGGACCATTTTTATATGACTTGTGATTAACCTTTCTGGGTTTTTTAATAAGATGCGGATAGTAAGAAAGCGGGGTGATGCTTTTTTTAAATGAAATTTCCCCAGAGATATTTTTCATCTTTCTTACAGCCTCGTCAACTTCAGATTCTTCTTTCAAGCATAGTTATGGAGCGATATTTAGCTTTTCGAAAAATCTATTAATCTCTTTTTTCCTCTGAAATAACGACTTTTTTCTCTCGAGGATCGACAGGCGTTTTTAGAATAAGTGACGAGGAAAATTAAATTACTATCTCAGAAACATTTTCAACGATATACTTATTCGTATTATTCACGAAGATCGAAATAGTAGCTATTCGAGTTTTCCACACAATTAGCTTCTTTTTCTTCGGGGTTGAATAAAAATAATTTCGTGATTCTTGAGGTGAGATTTTTAAGTGGAAATTACAGACTTATTACTAGAATGTTTCATAGAAGCTAGAACATGTAATTCTTATTTTTAAATTATTAACATTCATACTCGAAAATATTTCTACCAATTTTCTATAGGGAGAACATTTATTGAGTTCATCAATGCTGAGTATAAATTCATATCGTATTTTTTAAAGGAAAGACGAAACAAATACAAATAATAAAAGTAATAAATTATACTCAGTAATTGCCCTTTTTAAAGTTTTCTCGGTCTTATTAAAAAAAATTGCATTAATCCCACATTTTGCTTATCAACTCATTAATTTATAATTTAATAAATTTAAAATCTAATGTGCATAAAGGAAACATTTTCAATATTCATGTTAAGTGAAATCAAATATTATTTTGGGAAAAAACGTTGAAATTCTATCCATTGGTTACTTTGAAACAGCCCATTACGACAAGACTTCTTAAATATCATGTGCAGCTTTCGCCACTTTTCTTAATGGCGTAATCTTCTTTTTCTGGGAATTGTGTTCTGATTTCACAGTTTTTTTGGACTAAGATACAACTTTATTTGAATAGTTGTCAAAAAAGAATAATTTAATAACTTTTCCGTCCCTTACCACAGCCAAATAAATTTTGTATTACTATTAGTGGTTAAAAAAACTATACAACAGCGTTAATTGATTAATAAATTAAGAAGTATGGTTAATTAACTTCTTAAGCAGATTTTTTTCATAATGGAAACAATTATTTTACCAGAATTTGGTAGTGAATGGTCTGAATAGCCTACATTGTAATTAATTCGAAACCTCACAGGCTCATAAGCTACAGAAATATTTAAAGAAACTCTTCGGGGAGGGGGGGGGAATTATCTCTTCGTATACATGTAATTCATAATATTTTGCTCGTTTCTTAATACAATGATATTAGTAGACCTTTAATTAAGATTTAATAAAATCCTTCTTAAAAATCTGTAACTGAGGATTGTTATTTAAAAATTGAATATATCCCTTATTTTTGAGAGTAAATATATGAAAGTTTTGATTTAGAGGTCTTACGATTTGTTAAATCCAAAAATGTAATAGAAAGTTTAGCAGGATCCAATTCTGTTTTCATCATAAATGTTATTAACAATTCATATTTTTCAAAATAATGCCATTTCTTAAAAATTTTAATGTCTTTCAAATCGGAGAAAAATTATCTATTATTTGGTTCAAAAAGCATTGAAAACAGTTGTGCACGGAACAGTTTAACGTCAAATTGAGACCCTAAATAAACATTAAGCGATACATTGCGGAAAGACCCCCCTTCCCAACTCAAACAATAGCAAATAAAATTTTACAATATTTGAAATTTATGTTAAATTTAAGATGAGAAATCCGATGTGGGATTAAAATTCGACAACGATCATGAGAAAATTCTATTTTAAGTTAATAAATTACATTCATTAAACAAATTATTTAATCTATTAACACTGTATATTTCTTTCAGGAATTAACAAGAATACCAGGTTTGTTCAGTTGTGTTGAGAATTGCAGGTGTTGATAAGGCTATTCCATTTTGTTTTCTGTTTGTTTTCAATGGCTTTATGTCTAAATTAAGATTTTTGTTCTCTTACATTTTACGAAACTCTACGGCACTGATTTTTTTTTTATCTACGGAGATATGAATACTTTCAGGCGTTCATAAAAATATTATAAAGCTTATGTGGCCTTAGAATAAGAAATAAAACTAGACTTATTTTATTTTTACTGATAATTCTATTTGAATTTCTTACACTTATACATAATTGTTAATAAATTATAATAGCATTTAATTTTATCTATAATTTCAAACAACACCCCTCTTTAATGTTCATAATAAGTATATGTTTATAATTATCACGGGACCATATAAATAATAATTTTAAAAAATGTTAGAAACTTCTTGTGTATTAAATATAGTTATGTAATAATAACGATGACGAAGATGACGTGCTCAGTTGTTTAGTGTGCTATGGAAAAAGATAGTATATATATATATATATATATATATATATATATATATATATATATATAATTAGGATAAAATTCAATGTTCGGCTTAAAATCTTTACATTTACTAAAAATTATTAGGTCTTCTATATATCGCAGGTCGTAAATATATATTTATATATACGAGGGCTGCTTTTTTTTTCAACATCCGATTGGCTATAATAAAAAGACGAGTGAATATAAAAAAATAATTTTATTACCAAAAGTAATGTACAACAAAGGTTACTTCTCTACATAATCACCTTGACGATAGAGGATTTTGTCATATCTGTGAACAAGCTTTGCAATACCCTCTTCATAAAATGTTACCGCCAATGAATTGAGGTGAGTTGTGACCGTTTCATTGAGTTCTTGGTCAGTTTCGGAAACGCTACCTCCCAAGTCACTTCTTCAATTCAGGAAAAAGAGGAAAGTCACTTGGCGCTGGGTCGAGGCCAAATGATGGATGTTTGAAAATGCCCCATTTATGTTAAATTACTCAATAAGCCATTTGGTTGGTGAATCAGTTCGGCTATTTTTAAACTTTTGACACCATTCACGAACAACACCCATCACTCATAAAGCTGTCTCCATACACTCTACTCATTCTTCGATGAATTTTCGCTGCACAATTCACTTCTGAACAGGAGCTCAAAGAAACGGCCAGAACTCACCTCAATTCATTAGCGGTAACATTTTATGAATAGGGTATTGCAAAGCTCGTTCACAGATATGACAAAATCCTCTATCGTCAAGGTGATTATGTAGAGAAGTAACCTTTGTTGTACATTACTTTTGGTAATAAAATTATTTTTTTATATTCACCCGTCTGGATTTCTGGATTTTTGTCTTTTTAAATATTTTAAATTTTTCTTTCATAAATTTTTCAGTATATATATATATATATATATATATATATATATATATAATTATAAAATGATTTAACTTAATTCCCATTAATTTCTCACTTAAATAATTTAAATTATTAAATTTGCCCATTCTCTCCTTTAAAAGATAATGTTTATTCGTATTTCCTGATACAATTCCTATTCTTTTTAATTAATTCAATCACGCGTTCTAAAAAATTCGCTGACAATGCTCTCTTCCCATGAAACAGACCTGTAGGGATGATCCCTCCCGGACTTAAAGTCTATACTTATCTTCTCTGGAAGTCCCTCCATTCAGACCTTGGGGACTCTGACGTTTAATTGAATTTTCCCTGATATAAATAGCAAAACACAGCGAAAAACGCGCTCTTCTTATGCTTCTCTCCTCTTCATACTGCCCCTCTCTTACACTCGTCCTCTCTCTAATGATCATCTGAGATTTGTATGGCAATTTCACTTCGGTCTCTAGTGGCCGAAGTCCGACTAAAGTCTACTACAACATGGAAATAAAAGTATTTCGGCCATGTATGGAATGATTCATTACTATTGAACAATACTTCATTACTATATATATGTATATATATAACATATGTATATATATAAAATATATGTATATATATAAAATATATGTATATATAATATGTATATATATATATATATATATATATATATATATATTACATGTGTGTAAATAATATCATAAAAAATAAAAATAAAAATATAATCACTAAATCCTTTAATTTTTCTATTTAAAACAAAGCAGTTCAGAATACTAATGAGTTAAATGAAAAATAACTAAATTATCAGGGTAACCAGATATTAAATTAAAAATATTATCTTAAGTTAAGATATTGAAATGAAAATAAACCAAAAATTTACTTAAATACGATTGCCAAAAAAAATAAATTCAATAAACAGACGCACATATATGTGTGTGTGTGTGTTTATGTTTGTGTTGATTTTTTTTTCTTTACACACACGCATATATACATTAGAGAATAAGAGCGTAATTGCTAATATAAATTGTTACATTCAAATGATTCGAAATCTTTGCCAAACCAAACCATATTTCAGGAGATATGATATTGATTTTTCATGCACCCGGGTAAGAAGGCATAAAATAAAATATAATTTTAATAAGAGAGAGTTGTAACTTTTTAGTCTTAAAATGTCAAAAAATAAATATCTATTATTCACAATATTTTTAAAAAATATGAAGGAAAAAATTACAACACTTCACTGAGTATGGAAAACGATCTGTACAGAAAATAGGAATACTTCAAAGGTCTTATAAAATTACATTTTTTCAAGATAAAATTAACAAAACAACTTACTCACAACGAAATTAGTTCTTGTAGCGTTAAACGAAAATTATCTTCGTTTTTCACTTATGTGTGTTTGAATTAGCATGATCTGAAGGAGCAAGTTAATGTGCTCACAAAAAAGCATACACAACAATTATTCGGAGGTTTGTAGTGGTCAGATAAATTTCTGATTATGTTTTCTAGACGCTATAAACTATGAGTTAGCATTTTCATATCACAAAGACTTCTTTCATCAGATGCTTATTTTGCAATTTTTTTTCCTTTGTCAAGCATGCTATAAATATGTCTAGGAAGGAAAATGGAATGCTTTCCTCACTAGACCGAGGATCCAAATTTTGAAGTCCGTCGCAAACAGCCCCATGTTGCTTTTGAGTTGTTAATAACAAATAATCAAATCCAGTAAAACACGTACTTTGGACGCCATGGTTGTCTGAAGAATACTTTGATGAACTCTTAAATGACGGGTTTGAGTCTCCTAATTCCAACAAAGGTTGTTATCACAAACGAACTAATGAACATTCAAACTGTTGGGACATAATACCTACTGTTGGGCACAGTAGGTGGTGTGCCAGCTCAGTTCTGAAACTAGTCATTTGACTGCGGCTCAAAATGTTCCGGTCCATTGACTGCGTTCAGTAGGCCTTCGGTTTTAGCAGAAATAGGTACCAGGAAAAATATTTAAATGCTTCTTTATGCACGGTTATAACTTTTAATATGCTAGATTCTTACAGATTGATGTAAATAAAGCGAGGCTCTCATTAATAATATAGATATTTTTTTTAAATTGCTGCTGATTTTTATTTGTTATTATTTTTAGGTATAGTATTTTTCTTAAGTTTTGTTCTTGGTGCTTTCCTCTGAAAATCAAGTTTTATTCTACTATCGAAAATAATTAACAGAAAATAATTCCTTCAAATTGTTATTCATATCACCCTTCTTTATAAAAATATCTATGCTGTGTATCTTTTGTGAAATTCTTTCGATAAAACTGGAAGTCTTACAAAAAAAAGACAACTAATTAGTTATTTTCTAGCAATAAATTTCATAATTTTCTTAAAAAAATAATGTAACTGTTTTTGTTTCTATGAATGGAAATGTGATTTTTTTCTTTTTGGTATATTTTTCTCTTTTTGATTGGAATAATTGACTAACTAATGGAGAACATTTATTTATCAGGGAAAAAAAGGTATGATTTTTAAAAAAATAACGCTTTTTTGTAGACACGTGTCTTATATAAGTTAAGTTGAATTCGAATTTCAGTAGTAAGGGGTTAAAATGTATCGGGTTCATTGTTAAAATTATTACTTCATTGCACTATACATACAGCAAAATTATAATAATTTTTTTATAAAAACAATATATATATATGTTATACATAAGCAAACCCTGCGGCAAAATCTTACAACATACAATTTAAAATTCATCAATACCATAAAATAATTTAACTGTTAAATGTAGAAGCAACTAAGCAAAACTAAAGATATACTATATATATTGTTGATGCTTGATTTTTTCCGATGAAAAGAAATTATGAGCAGTAAAATAGATTTAGTACGATGAAAATTCTTCCGTTATACTTGTTTTATTCGCTTAGAAATAACATGTTTGACTGGAGTTTTTTCATTCACGGGTAGAAAATCTTTATAATAATTTTAATAAGAAATTACGTTTTTGGTTAGAGATATTTGTGGTATTTTGACATGCTTTCAGTACAGGCACATATTGCTTTTGAGTGTTAGTTGAACCATCTATTTATGGCATCAAGTTATCGTATTGATTCAGAAAAAAAATCTTAGTTAAGACGGTGGCAAAATACTTTTTTTTTATTAGTTTTGCGCTTTGACACTTAGTTTTAGGAATTATCCGATCCATTGCAAAAAGTTTTACTTTGGTGAAATAACTTCCTTTTATAAGATTTTTCCCGAAACTCTTGACCGGTATGGGCTGCGATTTTAATAAAAAAAATCGTATTATGTCCGTTTCTTTTGGTATTTTTCTATATTTTTGGATGGATATTGGATGGTAAAGATACATGCGTAGTAACTCAATACTTTTTAATTATAGAGTTCGAATTGGGTTAATGTCTTCTTTGTGTTCGTCTAAATCGTCTTATTACAAGAAACGTAGATGTTATTATTAAAATACCGTAAACGCATCAATCTTTACCGATATATATTCTATTTTTATACCTTCAAATAACACTTTTTTTTTTTTAAATAAGCTGAATTGTGCCAACAAATGCATATTTTAAGGCCATATGGGGCTTCAAAATCAGAAAAACACACAAAAAAAGTTTTGTTAGTCTATAGATTTAATTTAAAAAGGGCATATTTTACAAATATCAGCAAAAATTTAGACTTTCAGAAAAACATGCCACTTCTAAAGAAAACAGATATATTGACAATTTTTAAATTGAATAATACAAAATATATCATTATTTACGAAATACACTATTATTTTGATTATATAGCCCTTACGTTGGAAGTTATGGTAGTTTGAGTTCTGAACACTGAAATTATCTTTAAAAAGTCATTGTAATTTTTACTTTATTATCATATTCAAAATCTTCTACTCAATATAAAGTACCAAGAATTGTTTTTTCTGTTATTAACAGGTCAATTGAAAAGTCTCCGGCCTACCATAGTAAAACACATTTTTTTGGCAAAATTAGTTTTTTTTTATTCAACATAATTCCCTTCTAGGGAGATACACTGATTATAGCGACCCTCCAACTATTCGATACCATTTTTGTAGTACGATTTGTCCTTTGCTTCAAAATAGGCTTCAGTTTCGGCGATCACCTATTCATTCGACAAAAATTTCTTCCCAGCGAGCATTCTTTTGAGATCTGAGAACAGGAAATAGACGCTGGGGGCCAGATCTGGAGAATATGGTGGATGAGGAAGCAATTCGAAGCCCAATTCATGGGTTTTTGCCATCGTTTTCACTGACTTGTGACACGGTGCATTGACTGGGCGAAGCAGCACTTTCTTTTTCTTCTAATGCGGCCGTTTTTCGGCGATTTTGTCCTTCAAATGGTCCAATAAGCTTATATTATCGTCCAAGCTAGTCAAAAAGTCATTAACATTCCCAGAACCATCGAAAAACTCAACGGGAAACACGGCCGCTCCTACACCAGGGGTGGGAACGGTTGGGCGCCAGTGTAACACCCGATCGATCCGGGCGATCGATACCAATCCTTGATGGTAGAATTTCTTGGGGCAGTGTCCGGAAACTCGGCATCAAGCCAAGTTTTTGCTTCAACTGTATTTTTTCTCTTCAAAACGCAATATTTTATCAACACGCGAAATTCCTTTTTATCCATTTTTTTCACAATAACAAAAGTTGCTTCAATCAAAATGTTATAAATCACAAACTAATGATCCGACAGCTGTCAAATTTATACATGCATCTTTTGAGGGTTAGGACTAACTAAAAAACATGATTTAATTCTAGTAGTTCTATCTATATGTTTGGTCTTGGACTTTTCAATTGACCTGTTAGAACTTCAAATACACACACACACACACATATATATATATACTAGCTTGTAACACCCGATCGATCTGGACGTCATCTTGCGTCATCACTAATTTCAAATATTAAATACTACGACACAAATAATTGCAGAAACACCAAAACAACTTTCACAATTTATTAGTATATATTTCCTACGACACCAATAATTATGCTCTCCAGGTTAAGTTTTCTAACGC
>BMAW01083863.1:704854-748323 GCA_019974015.1 Nephila pilipes | reverse complement strand
ATATCACTCTTGCGACGTATAATGGCTGGGAAGGAGAATATAACAACTGGAAAAAAAATATCATTCCCCGGAAACCCTTAGCATGAATTTTTAACTAAATTTACTCAAAATTAAATTTTTCTCAAGGTACAAAACGCAGTTCTGAGCTGGAAAAAAGCCAATGTCATGTTGAAAAGCGCGCTTACAAATATAGAAATTAAGAGCCGATTGCCTCAGGTGCTCCAGCATCATCTTGTCAACCTATATTCCCCAGAAGAGTTATTACATGCAATGATTTTAATGAATTAAAACATTTTTTTAAAGTTATGTATGAACTTTTTATGGAGTTATGTATGAAGATTTTTTTGAATTTCCAATATTAGAAACGTAATCTTTTTAGAAATGAATTATGAAAAAATGAAAGATAATGAGAAAATTGACATCTGTCGGGATACTAGCAACTTCGAGAAGAAACTACAGAATGAAAACCTGTGTGAAATAATTTGAAGTTAAGTTTATCTATTTATCTCAATGAGATCTGTATGGATGATGAATTAAAAAATAATAATAATACTAGTACGTTGTATTTAAGTAGTGTTTCAATCCCGCTATTTAGTGAATCTTTATTCAAATAAATGTTAATGTAAAATATTTCATTCAATTTCTTTATGAGATTTCCGTTTCTTAAAAAGTTTAGCAGCATTCTGATTTGTGTATTAAGTAAGCAGTATTTTTGTTGCTTGTGTAAAAAAGATTTGTTTTTCTGGATATGTACATGCAAAGCATTTTATGTAAAGTATGTAATTTATAATTGGATATATATTCCATTCTGAACTATCATTTTAATAGCAATGTTTTTTAAATGAGAGAAATAAATTTGTTTACATTAAAAAAACAATAAAATATTCGAAATATGCATAGATATCTATAATATTGAATAAAAACATGAGATAAAAATGCTATGGAGTTAGATTTTCAAAAAGCAATTAACATTTTAGGTTTTTAGTTTTATGTGACCATTATATGCTTGTTGCTTAAAAAAAATTTCGATTATGAACATACGAGAAAGGTTTTAATATTGAAAAATGATTTATTCCAAGTGGAGTTCTACAGCAAAGACGAAGTGTACACATTCCATTACAGTAAACAATAAAATAAGGCAAATAAGTTTTTTTGGATGCTGCATTCCATCAGTTTGTAATAAAAATGAACTTAATTTGTCTATATCCTGAAATTTTACAACATAATTGTTACAATTATCAAGTGCTCTTTTTTTTCATGTCTCCAAAGAGGGATAATAATTATCAATATTACAAGTACACACAAAATACAAAATAAGATTTTAAAAAATCTAAAATATATTTTTTTTAGTGATATAAATATGACATCATTATTTTACCTTGCTTTCATTCCGAAATTTTTAACATGACACAATTTTTTGATAATATGTATATTTGCCTACATACTAATTAAAGCATACATATTCGAAAATAAAAGGTTTTTTTTTTACCTTCAAAATACTGTAATTCTTATATATATACTACTTTTACAAAATTTAATATTGCTAAATAATTTTTTAAAAAAACATTTGCATGTGTCAGAAAAAGTTGACCAAAGTGTTTTAATATTGTTAATATAACACTCATGATTTGTGAATTTACATTTACTCAAAAAACAAAAAAAAATGTCAGCACCATACCCTTTTTAAACTCAGTAGAGAAAAATAAGTTTAAAGTTTTGAAGTTCAGAAAAATAAATTAAAGGCCCAAAATATTGTATTCATTGTGTTATATATATTATTCAGGTTAAATAAAGTATTTTGAAAGCAGAATCCATCTTAAGTTGTATATTTACTTTTTACTATAGTGACAGTAAGTGGAATGAAATTTTGCAATATTTGTCAAAGGCATAATCAGTTTGTTTCTAGATTTATTTTACTGTTTTACTAAAATAGAAGTTTGTATTAGCACATATATATTGGTGCTTTGCAGTCATAGGGATTATGAGGTGAAACACAGCAACATGATAAACATGCCAAGTTTTCTTCTGTCATATTGAATAATATATCTCTGCAACATCGGATAAGCAGTCGTCAACCCATAGTCTCTATAACCGATAGTACTCACATTTATTTTATATGCATATATTTTGAACGATCATGCGATTAACATGAGCTAATAAAACAAATTCAAATTTTTTCGTCATTGTTAGGATATTGTTGTGCCCTTAAAAAATGGGGGGGGGGAATTCAAGTATCGGGATTCATTGATTTCAATTTGTAAATTTCATTCTACCTGGCAAAATCTCAACACCAAATTAGGAGAAGGAGAGTAGCTCAGTTGCTGGCTACTAACTGAGCAAAAATTGAAACACAGCCAACACCATATAAACTATTTTTTAATCTTAATGTTTTAGAATTTACACTACAGTAGAATATATATTGTAATTGAGGGAAAACCCATAATTTCTTTTTATAATTGAAGGAATTTATATCAAAGTATATGAAAAATACTTTTGTTTTTCAAAACTACATTCTTTATGTAAAATATGTGCCATTAAATATAAATATTTTTTCTTACTATGTCTATTCATTTTTAAGATGCTTTTCAGCATATTCTTGTTTTTATGGGGACTCGGTACCCCAAAATTGACCCAAAACACTTTTTTTTTTTAATTTTTATTTAGAAATATTTTCTGAATTATTATCTTTCGTTTGATGTATTACTTTTGTATGTACGATCACGAGAAGCTTGAAAAAAATGAAATTGAAAAATGTAAATTATTTGATTTTATTTCGTTTTAATAATAACTGTAAGATTTTAGCGTTCTTTTTTTGTGACTACAACTTTCATTACAAGAGATTTGTTGTTGATATCTCGTGTTTTAATTGTAGTGTCGATATCGAGCTAATTATAAAAAAGTTTTATATTGAGAGGGAAAAAAACAGTCTTTTCTTTCATTATTGTTTGTGCTGAATCTGTTGAAGTTTTTGGTATTTATTTTTTTGAGAATTGAAGATAAAAAAATGCCTCGCGTAAACCGGCGTTGTCATTCAAAGCAAATGAACAGTAAACATTGGTGTAGAGATGCTGATAAAAAGGTTGATACTACAGAAGAAAAGTTTGCTGTTCCTACTATCAGAATTGATCAATTATTAAATGTTGAAAAGACTGATTGTTCCGATAATGGAAATTTCTTATTTGTGAACTTTGATCAAATCAGTAAACTGTTTGACAAACTGAAATGCTCGGAAAGCGACAAAAAAACTTTAAAGCTAGAACGTGGGAAAAGTTAGGATTTTCCTATACTTTAAATTCAATGTGCAGTTCTTGTGCTTCTAAAGTTTGTGCTGTAGAAACATCGAATGAAAGGTAAACAAATACTGTTCCTGATATGAATTTACGGGTTACACAAGCATTCTGCAACATTGGGAAAGGTTATTCAGCCATTGAGAGATTTTGTATGGCAACAAATATCTTGCCTTTTTCATCGAGGACATACAGAAAATGTACTAAACTTCTTCGCAAAGCCTATGGTGTTGCTGCAAAGACTATGCTAAAAGAAGTACATACTGAAGTACGAAATGCATATGAAGTACCTGCTGATGTCCCATTTGTCGACATAAGTATTTCTTTCGATGGTAGTTGGTTGACACGAGGTCATACATCTTTAATTGGCATTGGTTGTGTCATCGATATACTTACTGGCTATGTCATTGACAGTGAAGTTATGTGCAAAGTATGTCGACATTGTTCCATAGCAAAAAGAGAACTTGGAAAATCAGGTGCAGAATATGGTATGTGCTTTGAAGTGCATAAGAAAGAGTGTGATATCAATCACACCGGTTCATCGGTTCGATGGAAATGGAGGCAGGATTGATACTGTGGGAAAAATCACAATCATTGGGATTTCGATGTTCTACATTATTGTCTGATGGGGATTGTAAAACTTTCAATTACTTATCTGAAAAAAATATCTATGGGGATAATGTCAAAATAAAAAAAAAAAAGAGGAATGCATAAACCATGTGAGTAAAAGATTAGGCACTACTTTACGGAATGCTGTGAAGGAATCGAGAGCTCGAGGCATCTCATTAGGTGGGAAAGGTTATGGAACTTTGAAAGAAACTACCATAAAGAAATTAACTTCTTATTATCAGAAAGCCATATTAAAAAACAAAAGGAGATACTCTTGCCATGAAAAGAGCAATATATGCCACATTACATCACAATATTTCCAGTGACAAAAAGCTTCAACATTCAAAATGTCAAACAAGGGTTTGTTCATAGTGTTTTCACCAATATGCAATAGCAAAGGGAGAAAAACCAGGTTCTCACAAACTTCATGTGGGAACACCAATAAAAGAAAGCCTTTTGCCACATATCCCTCCTATTTACCAACGCCTTGCTGCTAATGAACTCATAGAAAGATGCGTCAATTGCGGTGCACAAAATGCAAACGAAAGTTTACGGAATGTGATTTGGTCAAAGTATCCAAAAGAAATATTTGTGCACAAAGATCGTGTGATACATGGAGTAACAGAAGCCATTTGTGAATTTAACAAAGGAACTTTACGACAAAGGGACTTATGTTTTATGACAGGAGTAAGATATTTCTGTATATACTTTTCTAAAAGAACATGGTTTTAATTTATACATGGCTTTGAAACAGAAATATTTAATGTTTATTTTGGTACTAAATATTAACATTCTAATTTTGCATCCTTCCTGTTATGTCTCAAAAAATGATAAATACATTATAATTGATTGTCTGGTGTTTCATCACCACTGTCTTACATTTTTTAAGTCATCTGTTTTAAACTCATGATTTGGTAGGGGAAACCAAAATTTGTTTGTATTGTAATGCAAATTTCAATTTGTGTATAATACTCAAGATTTTAACATGGACATTTCATATCTTGGATTTTCTTTATCAGGTCTAAAAAAAATGTTTGGTACAGTATATTTAGATTTTATTCTATGCATGAACTCCAACATTCAATCGTATAGAAAAGGATAATAATTTCTTTCTATTCGATACATGACACAAATACTATATTTATGTATAATTCATTAAATAGTAAAAACAATTATAAATGTTCACCATAGGATAAGGCTGAGCATATTATCCAGCCCTTTTATTCGATATGCGAAACATTTTTATGTAAAATCCAATCAATCACATACATTCATAAAAGTCCTAAGCTAAATATTTATTTTTCAATGGACTTTGTAAGATGATTCCGATATCCTATAAAAGGACTTGGTATTTGTATAACGTTTATTTACATAATTTAACCACTTTAACTTTAAGAAGTACTTGAATAATATATTTAAAAAAATATGCTCAAGCCGAGAAGAATTTCATACATATTTTTAAAAATCAGATTATTACTAATATAAGTTTTGGTATGTGTCTTGCTATTCACAATAGTCAGAGTTTTACTTATGTAAAATGAAATGAAGAAGTTAAGTACAAACATAAGTAAAAATATTATTTGATTAATATTACTTTATATGAAAAAAAAATTTTTTTTGAAAAAACTTGATGCTAGCAAGTCATTACTAAATTTGAAATTGTATGTGGAATTTATGTATTCTCATATCTTTTTCTTAAATATTGTTTATTTCTTTTTAAAACATTTAGATCCATTTATGATTAAATCAATTATGACAATCAATTATAATATATTGATCATTTTTTGAGACATAACAGGAAGGATGCAAAATTAGATTGTTAATATTTAGTACCAAAATAAACATTAAATATTTCTGTTTCAAAGCCATGTGTAAATTAAAACCATGTTCTTTAAGAAAAGTATATACAGAAATATCTTACTCCTGTCATAAAACATCTGAAATTTATTTCAATTCATTGAAGAAGAATATGGGATAAAAGCTATTTTTGTCAACACTCCATTCTTTGAGTATGATTTCTTACTTTATCATTGCCACACAGTTTTATTGGGAGGAACCATAGACCGGACCATATCCAACAGACTGTTAAGCACCCTCCGAAGCAGATATTTTGGGATTTTCTCAAAGCAATTAGCACTGGAAGCTTAGTTCCTATCCAAGACATGATGAATTCGACTAAATACATCGAAATATTATGGCATAAGATTATTTCATTCATGAAAACCTTTAACGGAACGTTTCAACATGACTTGGCTCCTTGTCAAAATTCAAACTAGTAAAGACATTTATGCTAGAAAAAATCAAATTAAAGAGTTTTGATTTGCCTGGAAATTAACCATATCTAAATCCCATAGAGAACTTATGAAATATTGTAAAGAGGCGTTTAGGTAAGATGGATTGTACAACAAAAGAACGCATGATAAACAATGCAATTCAAGTGCGGTTTCATGATGATGAACTGATAAGCATGTGTTACTAAACTAGTGGAGTCAATGCCAAAACGTCTGCAAGAGACTTTCTGCTAAGGAAGGACATACGTCATACTAGAAAATGTATTGTAAATGTATAAAATGAATAAAAGCATAGTTTTCTTTAAAAAGGCGATTTTTTTTTACTTTATCCCAATTAAAAAGCACAGTAATAGTTAATCAATCAAATCCAGATTTTCCTGGAACATCGTCGTCAGACAAACCTTTCCTTTCAAAACTAAGTGAAAAAAAAAAAACTCTTTTTGCAATCTCCTTTCCTACGCCCTAAGAAATTCACCGACATGCATAAGAAGAAAAAAATAGACTAAAAGTAACTGAAATTTTTTTCTTGAACTTCCAACATTTCCCGTGGCCGCGATAGCCTAGTGGTCATGACAGTTGACGATTTTGTTTTCGTAGAGTCGTAAGTTCGAGCCCTGATGCCACTAAAGACATGCCATGTAACGGGGCTGATGCAACTTAAATCAAGTCGAGGTTCTAAGTCTCCCCATTAGCAAGGAGTGAAAGTCTGGAAAGGGAGGTGCCAGCTCAGGTATTGTCTGCGTCACTTGATCAATGTACAAAATTACGAGGTATGTCATCAATAGTCCACGTGTTGCTTCTCAGTGCGATGTTAATAAACAATCCCAATACAAACATTTCCAATAGTTGGGGATAAAAGTTTATTTCAATTTATGAATGTTTTTAATCATGAGCATATTTTACCAAGCAGAAAGATTATTTCTACAGCCATGATACCAGCAAAATTCAAAAAATGCAAAATTGTCGTTTGATAACAGTTGAATTGTGTAGAAAGCACTTGTTTAACAACACACACATATATATGGATTTAACATAATAATGGAAATTTATTGACTGTACCTGATTATTTTATTGATAAGGATTTCGAGCTAAAAATCCGCATTTTTACAGCGTTCTTCTATTCCAAATTCCCATTAAAGAGCAAACTTATCTTCATTTGTAAAATGTGTCCAGAAATTCAATTTATCAAACAGTTTTACACAGCAATTATAACCGATAACACAAAAAACAAAGAATACAATAATAAATGAATTACGAAGGAAACATTTTGCATGCTTTTCTCATTTCTTTAATATAGTTGTTTTGGTGCTTTAAAAGTAGTCAAAAGGATTTCATAGATAAAATTTTTAAGAAAGGTGTTTTTTCTTTTTAAAAAAAAAAACACTTAGGAAGAAAAAAATTGTTGACAACTCAAAATAATATGGGATTAATTCATAAGAAATTAATATAAGATGTATAATTAGGTGGAACTCTATCTATTATATCATAGAAAGAATAACAGAATTGCAAAATGCTTTAAAAATCACTACAGCATTAATTGATAAGGATATTTCTATTCCATCCTTCGAGGAATGAACTATTTGTAAGAAGATGGCTTTTATTCTTAAGCCTTTCAAAAAAGTAGTTTAATTAATTAGTGCAGGAAAAAAATATGGGAGAGGAAGTCAAGTTTCTATTCTTTTTTTTTTTTTTTTTTTTTTTTTTTTTTTAAAAAAAAGGGGAAATTAATATTTTTAAAAAATTAAAAAAAAAATTTTTTAGATCAATTGTTCTATATTTTGTTAAACTACTCAGGGGACTATCTATTCGAATGGGTAATGTAGAGTTTAATGAAACAAAAACCGTAGCAACTTTTTTGGATCCTCGATTGAAATTATTAGGATTTAAAGATGAAAAATCAGGGGAGAGGGGGAATAAAACAGCATTTGTTGCATAAATATCTTTGCAAAGAACTGAAGAAAATTGTAGCAGAAGAACCAAAATCGAAAGTGAGGAATTAAGTGGGAGATCGTAGCTTGTCTGTATGGACTGAATTAAATAAGTTGTATCATCGTAGAGACCGACAAGTAACAAAACCTTTTTTTTTTTCTTTTTCCAAAACTAGAAAAAAAAAATATGAATTTTTTACAATTGCGTACTAATTTTTCTTCTTTTAAGGTATAAAGCTGATAATCGCAGGTATCTGAAATTTGTAGGCATCTGGAAAAAAATTTTGTTCACCGTGAAATCAATATCCATTTTGTGGGGGGGGGAGACATTTTCTTTTTCCAAACCTATAGAACTTGTAAAGGGAAATATTAATATATTAGAGACGCCCTTGCCATGCCAAAACATTTTTTTCTAAAGCTGACTAAACAATTACAGCGAAACAATCTCGTCTAAATTCAAAGTCTTTAGAATCACTTTAGTTTTTAAACATAAATAACTGTTTCTAAAAAGTTTCGCATACATATTTTTATTACTTACAAATTTATTTGATTATTATAACTATTAAAAATTTACTATATTAATGCAAATGTAAATAGTTGAAGTGCTTTAGCTTTTACAATTCAAAAGGAAATTTTGTTTCCTTTTGAAATAGTATATAGAGGAAGAAAAAAAAAATAGTATAGGAAAAGGAAATAGTATATAGAGTAATAAATTTCTGAGAATTATACAAAAATTTTAAAAGTTATAAATGCAGTGGAATTTATTCAAGAAGTTCGCGAATTACAAAAGTAAAAAAAGCTATTGATTATTATTTGCTCATACATAATGTTTATATTTATAGAAAAAAAAAAGATTTTCTTGAAATAAACACACACTCATATATATATATATATATATATATATATATATATATATATATATATACAGATATCTCGTTATTAAAATGTGACATCTATTGCGTTCAATTTTAAAAAGAGAGGAACTATTTAAACTTGGCATAGTATAAACTCATTTTTCCTCGTCGAAGACATATTAATTTCCCTAAATGCATTTTTTAACTTTATATATATATGTGTGTGTGTATTACTCCTGTGGAGAAAAATTCATTACAATACATAATTTGTTTCCTTCATTATTAATGTAATTTGATGTTCAAAACAAAAAAGAAATTAATGCCATTAGTTTTCTCATTTTTACTTCGACCCGGAATTAAGATCACTTTATCTCGCTTTTCGTTTCCTTAAAACATGAAATTTTACATATGTCTTAGGGTTTTTCGAACAAAATGTTTATTGTTTACAAGTTTATTGTTTTTGTATTGTATATAAAATATTTTGAAAACTGTCTGAATATTCTGTGTGAAAGAATTTATAATTAAAAACGGCACAATTTTTTTTGAGAAAATTCTAACAAATACTTTATGACTTAGTTATGTCATGTACTAAAATAAATATGAACTTTAATATGTACAGCTTTGTTGTTCTTTTACGTTGGAATGGCTAAATAAGCGATAAAAAATTTTTTAATAACTTTCAGAACAAGCATTTAAAAATGAGTAATGTTGTAAAACTTGATACTTTTGTTTTATTGTCATTATGATGCAAAATGTATCAAAAATAATATTATTTCAAAATGTATTACAAGGAATTAAAGTTTATCAATTAACTTCATTTTTTCATCAATAAATTTATTTTCTTCAACGTTGGAGATATGCTTCTATGACTATAGCTCAAAATTTTAAAGACCCTAACATTTTAAATTGTTCATTTACTAACGAAGCTACAATAGCAAGCTACAAATGATAATTCTTTCAGAAAACTACAATAAATTAAATATCCAATATTCAAGGAATTTTTTTTTAGAATAAAAAATTAGTTTTTAATATTGCAGGATATTTTACATAAACCTATTTTATGAAAATAAGCATAATTCCCCCCCCCCTGTGTAGTTTTTTTAGAATTTTACTAAATTTATTACAAAAAATTGTTTTTTAACCCGAAATTATTTGTCACCTAATTAGACAAAAAAAAATCTAATAATAACTTTTTTAAACTTCCAAGTATATATATATATATATATACACGTATATATATATGAGTTTTAAAAACTATTAATTGCAGTTTGTATTGATGTGGTATTTGTATTAAGCATTATATACTGAACCATAGAAATCTGTCTCTGAAATATTCTGTAAGAAATCGGATTTTGAATAGCATTTTTTCAATTTCTGAAATATTTTTCAGTAGATGAATTCTGATAATTCCATTCATTATTAATAATAATTACTCGTTACGTTATTTTTAATTTTCTAATTATGCGTTTCAAAATTAAAGTGACAAATTAATTGAAAAATACTCAAAACATGCACTTTATGATACTTGAACAAATTGCAATTTTACTCCAAAATGGTGGTATAAATTACATATTTTTATTAGAGAGTGAAAGTAGAATAATCATCTTATATTAAAAATAATGTTTATGTTGAAATATATAGATATTTTAAATAATATGTTTTGGTTGTTTCTTAAAATGAAAACAATTTCGGAGACAACAAACAACAGTAGGAGAGAACTGAACATATTCAAATATATATTCTGAAAATATATATACTGAAAATTTAAGAAAGAATAATTTAAAATATTTAAAAAGACAAAAATCTAGAAAGAAATGTAAAAATGAAAGAATAAAAAATAAATGAAAATATGGAACCCAGCAAGTCAAAAAGCAATTTCAGGCTGAGGACCGAATAAGCGGGGTTAAACTAGTTTAATGGTACCAACCTTCCCCCTTTGCGACTTGGTAGGCTGAATTGGGAAATCCAAATTACAAAAGAGTTCAGTGATTAAAAGATGCAAAAAAATTCAGCGATAAAATCTACAAAAATAAAATCTATAATTCTAAAAATTATCAACAAATCAAAATATAAAAATTACTTACGAAAATTCAAAGAAATAAAGATTCAAAGATGTGAGTAGTAAGACGGAATATTCTTTAAGCTTCAAGATGGAAATCGGATACTCAAAATGAAAAAAAATATAACACGTCATGACCATATAAATTGAAAAAAGATTTAAATCATTGTTTGATTGGTAATAAAGTGTAAAAAGATGCAAATTATTGGTTGGTAATAAGTTGTATGGTAAAGGAGTATTATGGTCCAGAGAGTGAGTAAAAATGTAAGCTGTATAAAAGTAAATAAATAAATTCTTCACGGCTAGACCACTAACAAGCCGACTTTGTGGACCTATTGTTGTGTGGTGGATTTGAAAATGCATCACGATTCGCAAAGATGTTTAATACATTATATATATAATATATTAAACATATATATATATATATATATATAATATATTAAACATATATATATATATATATATAATATATAATATATTAAACATATATATATATATATATAATATATAATATATTAAACATATATATATATACTCAATTTCATATGCAAAAACATTTGGACCGAACACGCAAATGATTAAAATTTGATGTCCGATGAATGAATAGCAGAAGCTACAGAGCATCGGAGCTGCGCACTCTGCAAGTGTATATAAAGAAGCGTTTCTCAATCGGATGGTCAAATTTTCTGTTACATTGCGATCTAGGACACTTTTCAACGACTGAAAAAATGCCTCGACACAGGATTTGAGCTCATTACGAGCAACTGTCAAAGATTGAAAGAGGTCGTATCATTGGATTAAAAGAGGCAGTTTGGCAAATCGGGGAATTGCTCGTCATATGGATCGATCAGCTTGCATCCAGGCTAGAGGTGGGTCAACACCTTAATGAGCTCGTTACTTTGTAACTATGTATCTCTGAAATAAATCATTCAATTTCTCTGAAATTTTAATCATTTTATATTCTGTACATAATTTTCCTATCCACCAATTTTGTTCCAACAAACATATCCTTCTTGGTGCGTCGTTGTCGTCTGCATATTAACATATATATATATATATATATATATATATATATATATATATATAATATGGAGGCAGGGTGAAGGAATGATCCTACCAAGCAGTTCGCGACGCATAGCATCAACATGTAACGTCGTAGAAGTAAAAAAAAATCAAATGACTTCCAACCTCCATGAGTGTAACCGCCCTTTTTCTAGCTGAATCCCACGTAAAAAAAAAAAAAAAAACTACACTCCATTCAGTAAATTTTGCTTTCATTAAGTATCAGTTAGCTAATTAATTCACCCAAACCCCACACAATTGGAGGCACCAGCCTGAATGTGGGCCCAGAACTTTCGATTTAATTTCCTTGCGTCCAGCAGTTACATATGCTACCAACTGTCAATTAGTCGAATTATTCTTGATCAACGCCATAGACCTTCAGCATTGAAAGACGGTTCCGAATGATCGACATCCATCAAAATTAAAGTATTCTTGACAAACGCCGTTCGCCATCGAAAAACTGCTCCAAATCGACAGCATTCTATAAAAAAATCTACAACAACGTTGTAGACCTTCAACTTAAAAAACAAACCATATTTTTGTTCTTAAAAATTTGATTCACGAATTTTGTACACCGTGTTTATTGAAACTAATCTAAGTCTATTTCATAATTTTGTGCTAATGGAACTACTTAGTATCATTTTTAAACTGGGACTGTTTTTCTTATAATTAGTTACAACTTCATAAATGTTAATTATTAGTTAAGAAATATTTTCTTAATTAGAGTCAGTATTGAATATTTAAATCTATTTTTTTGGATGTTGACAGTTTTTTTTAAGCCATATTTGATACCACTCCTATGCGTCTGCAATCAAATAAATCAGATATTTTAGTCTTTTAAAGTACGTAATTTTCCTATAACATATAATTAAGCATCATTACAATATATATAAAATATTACAAATATAAATATCATCATTAATAATAAAAGAAACCTATCCCCAGCCAATAATCATAACGATTAGATTGTGTTCGAAAAATAATTTATTGTACATTCTAGTGTTTTGAATATAATATTTGAGTATTAATGTTTTTTGAGAGCAGTAGGAAAATATGTGAGAGGTGGTTGTTTTCTTCCATTACTTGAAATGTAAGAAGTCATCTCATGGGAATTTTTTTTAGAGTTTTAGCTTAGAGTTTTTTAGGATAAAAAAAATTCTTCCAATAATTGTATTGTAAGAGGATGTGTCATTTTTTTCTCAATTGCTTTTTTTTTTTTGATAAAAAAAAAATTTCCATTTGATAATTAGTTGTGAAACTATCATGATTCATGCATTGAAAAATGTAGTAAATGAAACTTAGGTAAGGTATCCCTTAATCTTAAGTATGGTGACATTTCTAATGAGAGCAATGAAAGTGGAGTCACTCTAGGCTGTACAAACGATTTTGTTGTGTCAGCAACAGAATCTATGAGTAAGGCTGAAATTGTAGGACTAATTAAAAGTATACAAAACTGTGAGGAAAAAATGGTGAACCTGTACAGGAGGAGCCTAAAACAAGAGAAAAGTTATAGGAAAGAGAAAGGAACGGAATTTTTAATTGGAAAAATTAAGTATAGAAGCCGAAACACAACTCAAAAGTAAATTCGAGTATGGTTTTAAATGGAGAAGTTTTTGAGAATGAAACAGAGAGAACCCGAAAAATCCAGATTTCGCAAATAACTCCCAAGTTTGTCAAAAAAAGAGATGAAATGGGTTTATGCCTTATAAACTTTGAACGAAAAGCATTATGGCACGTGAACCACAGGAAGAGTGGGTACCATACCTGTTAGCAGTTTTACCTGAAGATTTATGAAGTATGTTTGCCAAATAAGCGCCTCAGAACGTGAATAATTACAATTATAATAAAAATTGCATTTTAAAGCGAAATAAAAGGAATGCAGAAAAATTGAAGCAGCATTTCTATAAGCATCAAAATTCTCCTGAGGGAACATGGGAAGTTTATACACTTAAACCGTGTATAGTTATTCTACAGAATGGATTATTACCATGGGAGTTAAAACGTTTGAGTAGGTTAAAAACTTAATAGTGGCCGAGCAATTAAAAAGGCGAATACCAGACCGTATCAAGGAGCACTTTCTTGTTAGGTGAATGCTGATGAAGACGCCTATCGTGTTGGTGGAGATTATTAAGGAGTATGAAACTACCAAAGAAAATTTTAAAGAAGACAGATTTCCCTAAAAGTTTGAAAGTCTTGGACCCAGGAGATATATTTTGGTGGGTCTTATAATTATTTTTAAAACAGATTAGCGTCAGGCCTTGAGGTAAGAAACGTTTAAAAAAGAGCCGATAACTCACAGACCAATGACAACGCACTCCAGGAGTCATGATCAGAAGAAACTTTTGTGTTATGACAGTGGTTCTCCAGACAATTTGAGTCGGTAAGTGTTCGAAACGACGTCAATGAGCGGACAGAGTATCCCCAAAATATGAGCACCCTTCGGATAATCAGTTAAATTATGTAACAGAAGTCTTGTTGGATACAGAATCAGTAAAAGTGGCAGGTACATCAGTATCGTGGTCTTCAATTATCCCATCCACGGGTGTAAAGACGAGAGAAATAATTCTCGGAACGAAGCAGATAGTTTTCCTGGTAGATACGGAAAGTTCCATCTGTTTCATCAGAGAGGACATTATAGGTAACATTGGGGATACAGCAAAGTTATCAAAGGATGACATAATATTAACAGGCATATAGGAAACTCAACAGTTTCTAAAAAAGAATTTCAAGAAACTTTTCTTATGGATGACAACAATAATTCTTTAGTTTGGCATGTGGTACCAACGTCCTAGTTGAACATCCAAGCAGACTTATTCCAATATTTTGATTCAAGCCTCTCAGCAATTCAACAATGAAGGTGACGAATTTATTAAATATGAGACGAAAACCTGGTGCGTACAGATTTCCCCTCTGAGTATTGAAGAAGTGGAACTCAATCGCATTCAAGATACCCTAGTCAGAGATGAGCTTGCTGAAATAATGTCAGAGTACAAACCTGAAAAAACAGAAAACGCCGATGTTTCGATGAAATTTTTTTGAAGGATGACATACCAGTCTACCAAAGAGCCAGACATTTATCGTTCCCCAAAAAATAAGAAGTCAACAAACAAGTTGAAGAATGGTTAGAGGAAGGAATAATTCGACCCAGCTCATCTGAATATGCCAGTCCTATGGTATTATTACAGGGGAAAAAATGGTGCTACTAGACTGTGTGTCAATTACTGACATCTAAATCGGAAACTTGTTAAGGACAAATTTCCTTTACCTTTAATCGACGATGTTCTGGACAGACTCCAAGATGCAAAAGTATATACTACATTTGACTAGAATTTTTTTTTTTTTCATGTTAATGTAGATGAAGATAGTCGTAAGTGTACTTCCTTCATTGTTCCAGATGGACAATATAAGTTTACTAAGGTGTTGTTTGGACTCAGTGCCAGTCCTAGTGTATTTCAAAGATACATTAACTGTACTTTCAGAAACCTTATAAACAAAGGAATCTTCATCATCTACATGGATGACCTAATAACCCCTTCAACTAATGAAAAGGAAAATCAATAAAGATTGCAGAGTGTACTTGAGATTGCCTCAAAATGGATTAGAAATAAAGTTCAAGAAATATCAGTTTATGATTAGTTGAGTTCTCGGGCCAAATAGTCGAAAATTGTATCATATGTCCAACCCTGGTGAAAACGCAAGTGGTCAGAAAATTCTCTGTCTCAACTACTGTAAAAAATGTCCAAAGTTTTCCAGGTTTATATAAAGGGCTATTTTCGAAAATGCATCTAAGATTATTAGAAAATTGCAAAAACTTTACACGACATCCTGCGGCAAGATAGCTCGTTTCAGTTTGGAATTGACCAGATTGAAGCTTATCGAAAGTTTAAAGATCTATTAGCTAATGGTCCGGTTTTACAACTCTTCGAGGAGGGATGGAAAACCGAATTTCATACTTTCGCAAACAAATACGGATTGGGTGCCATTCTCCTGCAAGAAGCAGATGATGGACAATTACATCCTACCCACTATATGACGAAAAAAAACCGCAGAAGAAAAGTACAGCAGCTACGAATTGAAAGTTCTTGCAATTGTTGAAGCACTAAAGAAGCTCCGTGTCACCTTCTAGGAAACAAATTCAAAGTTGTGAAGAACTGCTCCGCTTTTCAGAAGATAATAGATAAGAAAAATATTTATTGACCCGAATTGCGAGATGGGCGTTACTTTTGAAGGATTTCGACGACAAGGAATCGGCCAGGAAATAAAATGGAACACGTCGACGCTTTGAGCAGGAATTCAGTTATGGTGATAACTGATACAACTACAATAAAGGGATTACATTTCCATCTTTAAGTTCCTATTGGCCAATAGCGAGTCACAAGAATATTTCATGAAGAGCTGCATTCTCTACAAGTATGAGAAAGGGCGTGAATCAATAGTAGATTCTAGAGAAATGCAGAATGAGCTAAACAAATTGTTTCAAGAAAACGGACACTTTTCAGCAAGTAAGACGGAACAAATAGTAAAACAAGAGTTGCAGGGCTTCATGATCACGATTCAAAAAGATGATACTCCACTAATCATGTGAATTTCATAGGACCTATGCTTTCCACTAACAAGAACTGCCAACGTATTTTAAAAATGGTAGACGCATTCACAAAATTTGTTTGGCTTTATCTTGTCAAGTCCGTGTCGACCATAGATGCTTTAAACAAACTGGAAGTGCAACAAATAAACGTTAAGAAATCCAGTTCGGATAATAATAGACAAAGGTTCAGGATTCATATTGAGTTTCTTTCAAGAATACAGAAAGGGAGAGTATTGAACATCTTCAAATCACCACTGCCTCGTGGTAACGGCCAAATGTAACGAATACACGGAACTCTCATGCCCGTCCTAACGAAACTTAATTCAGCGATGTGGTTCAAATACATGCAAAGAGTGTTTGAACTCCTCACTGGACTGAAGATGATGAATAGACAAGACTTAGAAATTAGACACATCCTCACAAAAGAAATGCTGAATCACAATCATGAAAACCTAAACATACTGTGACAAGATGCAAAAATAATCACCCCAAAAGTACAGTATGAAAACAAAAAGTATTATGAGAAGTGTAAGAAAGCGAACACCTATGTAATGGGAGACCTCGAAGCTATTTAAAAAACGAGTTTGGCTCAAGGTTAAAACTGAGCCCAAAATCTTTCGGTCCTTATGACATCACAAAAATTAATAGCGAAAACAGGTACTAAGTATCTAAGGTGGAAAACCATGATGGTCCCAATAAGACCACTACCTCCGCTGATCTCATGAAATCTTCTAATATAAAATTATAGAGTACCGTAATCATATTAGAAAAGTGTGTTTTTGGCAATATAACATTATTATTTTTGCTTTGCACTGTGTTATTTTTCAGTGTTATTTGCAGCTTCAACATGCATTTTCTTAAATCATTATGAGTAAATTTTTCTTTAATTATTGCATTGTATAATTTCAAGAAACTGCAAGTGTTTGGTCATGTTTGATAATATTCTTAAATTGTAGTTAAGTTCAGATCAATCAACTCTGAGTAACATATTCATTTTCCATTGTTCAGAGCATGAAAATTATGTTCAAAGTAAATTTTTCCTATGTGGACCCCACTTGTATAGACCATAAACTTTCCAGAATTGACTCTAACTCAATTCGATCTCAGGACTTGAGCCCGGACATGAGAACAAAAATTGTAAGACTCGCATGAGACACGATGCGTCCCGGATGGAAATTTTTATATCTTTCTTGAATTTTGAGTTGCCCTGGCGTGTTGCTGAGGTCAGCAACATTATCAGGACAGTGAAATCTGCAAGAATTTACCTACCACGCAGCTCGCATCCTCATGTAACGCCACGGAAGTGAAAAATGTCAAACGACTTCCAACTGCCATGAGTGTAAATGCTATTAGAAGTACTTATCCTTTCTGAACTACCTGTAAGAAAGAAAACTCCTAAACGCCATTCAATAAATTTTGCTTTCAAAAACCATTAAACATCAACAACTGGATAATTAATTCACCACCCCCATATATATGTGTGTGTGTGATGACCTGGTATAATTACTTTTCCTTCATTTTAACTTTCACTTTTTCCATAAAATCTATTTTAACATTCAAGTAAATCTACCAACTAGCGTCTAAGCTTTTTTTTTAACTGCTTTTATCACCTTCGTTTTGTAAATTCAGACGTGTGATAGCCCAAGCCTCAACAAGTATAAACGTTGATGCAATGTTTTTTTCGCGATCTCTCACTGCTACTCACGCTTGTGTGATATTAACTGCTGTTTTTTGTGTCGTAGTGCAATGATTGACTAACAATAATAAACTACAGAAAACTGACTTGTGGAATTTTTCTATTTATTTCAAAAGTGGACTGTGTTAAGCATACGCCAAGATGCTTTATACAAATGTTATATATAAATTTCTTCGGTACTGAAGTCGTGGCATTATAAGGAGGCAGATATATCGGGAATAATAGCGGACAACACATGTCCACTCACTCCGGCAATCAGGACAAAAAGTGACAAGAAAATTTTCCCTGTTTGCTTGTTTCCCCAGGGAAGTTTAATGAAGAATTATACAGGTCACACACATGGTAACAAATGTAGGACTCTTTATGTACACTGGTGCTCAAAATTAATTAATTAGAATTTTTCGATTAGGTCGATTATCTCTAGAACTACTAGACAGATTTTAATGAAATTTGGTGTGAACATAGGGTTGATATAATACAAAAAAATAACCATTCAACAGTTATAATACACACGCATGATCGTGCGTAACACTCATCGGAGTCGCAAGGTGTAAAATAGCAGTTACAGATTAGAGCAAAAAAAAAAAAAAAGATTAATAGGGGGTATGGCCCTCTAATACAGATATATAGGCCTCGCAACGTGATTTTATGCTGGAAATAAGGGAGTTTGTGTTCCTTCAGCAATTGGTCCCACTCGTTCAGCAACGCTGTTTTCAGGTCCTCGATGGTTCTCGGAGGGAGTTTGCGAATTGCAATTGCCCTCCCTCATTGCAATTGTCCTCAGGCATGCTCAATAGGATAGAAGTCTGGATATCTGGCTAGCCAATACAACCGGCGAAATTCCTCACTTTCCAGAAATTCGTGGACCAGATGAGCTCTACGTGACCTCGCGTTGGCATCCCTTCAAAGGAAATCAGGACCAACTGGACCCCTGAAAAGGCGGATATAGGGCTCCAAGTCCTCTTCCCTATACCTCTCAAGAGTTTCAGTGCCTCTTTCAAAGATATGGAAGTATGTGCGGCCATACAAAATGATGCCTGACCAGATCATCAAGCCTCCTCTGCCGTAATGGTCAATGTTTTGGACATTGGAGGGCAGGTAGTGGGTCCCTGGTTATCTTCATATGAAAGTACGGCGAAAATCACTGGTTAGGCTGAACCTGGACTCATTAATGATGAGAACGGTCATTCTTGATTCATGCTTCAATTTGTATGATCCCTGCATCATTTTAAGCGGACTCTCCTGTTTGCAGAACTGAGCGGGACGCAAACAACAGGTCTGCTTGCAAAGAGCCCTCTCTCATGAAGTCTTCTGGAAACAGTCACCTTTGAAACTCGGGTTCCTGTGGCCGCATACAACTGATGAAAGACCTGAGAAGCTGTAGCATCCCTGTTATGTCTCACTGTAAAGGACAAATGGTGACGTTCCCTGGCCATCAAGGCTCTTGGACGATTTACCCAGGCTTTCTCTCGACGGATGCGGTATCCTTAAACTGTTTCCATAAGTTGGACACGACGCTGGGCGTTAAATCGAATTCTCTGCAAATCTGGATTTGAAACTGGCTTCCTTCTAGTCTACCCACAATTCGCCACCTTATTCACAATCATCTAAAACTTCGTCGTTACTCTCTCTTACTGTTTGAATTTTAATTTAAGCGATTGCTGCAGATAAACACAAGAAACTCAGCGAAATGCGGTTTTTTGGCATGCGCGCTCATAACTCCGCTTTTTTTTTTCGACTAGTTATGCCCCCATTCACGTATACGCTTCCGTATTCGAAGTACAAGATATGCATCTTTGTTTCGAAACAGTATTTTTACATTTCGTTCATTTCTTTTCATGAAATTCTACAAAATATGCAAATTCTCTTAATTTTGGACACCAGTGTATTTTATTAGGAAACTAATTGCCGTATAGGGAATATCCCTATTAGTTCTGAGCGTGAGAGATGCTACTTTTTGCATATTTGGAAACCGCGTGATTGCTAAATGAAAAGAAATGGGATCACGAAATAACGATGAATGCATTAATACGATAGTTGAATTATATGATAAATTAGGAAATTAAATTTAAGGGAAAACATTACACACACACACATATATATATATATATATATTACTAGCTAGAGTATTATATATATAATACTCTAGCTAGTAAAAAATTACAAAATGTTATAGATAAGTTGGAGAGTACAGTTATTGTTAAAAATACTGCTGATATAGTCACTATATTAATAATACGAGTAAACAAGTTTTTACTCTATATACCTGATATACAAATATGAAACTGGAATTTTTGTATAGAATATACAGGTTTATTGCATGGAAAGAAAAAAAAAAATTATTCAAAGTATTGCCCATCTCAAGCTACACATTTTTCTCCTCCCTCTGACAATTTGTGGATATCATCCCCTCCCCCCCCCAGAAAAAAAAATATTCCCCTTTTGAAACTAACCAGTAATCGAGCATTTTTTGCACATTTTCAAAAGATGTGAAGCACTGCTTAGCAAGTGCGAGTAAAATCGATGGAAATAGGTAAAAATCGGATGTAGTCAAGTCTGGTGAGCAAGCCGCATGCGAAAGTATTTCCCAGCTTAACGCCTCAATCGTTTCCTTGACCGGTTGTTGTTATGTGTGATGATGCATTATCATGAAGAAAATCACTCTGAGTTATCTTTTTTGATATTTTATCGTTTTTCACGTAATGCTCGTTTCAAATCGATCATATGTTGTTGATAACGTTCAGTATTAACGATTTCATAAGGTTTTAGCAGCTCATAATATATCACACTTTTTTGAGTTAACCTAACACAAAGCATTTTCTTCCGGCCTTAGCGATTTGGCCTTGCAATTGATGTCGATGGTTGGCCTGGGATTATCCATCATCTCTTACGCTTAGGATTCTCAAAATGTATCCACTTTTCAACGCCAGTCACGGAGGAATGACTTTCTTTTGTACCTGGCAGGCACATTTCGCAAATGGTTTTTCGGTTTTCCTGTTGTGTCTTTCAGTCAGTTAATGTGGAACCCATTTTCCAATCTTCTAGATCTTTTATGTGGCTTTCAAACTTATGGGGACGGCTGCTCGTGTAATGCTTAATTGATCCGAGAGTTGTTGCGTTTGAGCATCATTTTCATCCAACAATGCTTGCGATTCATTGTCTTCAAAACTTTTTCGGTGGGTCTTCCTCGTTTTTCGTTTCTCACAGCAAAATCACCACTTTCGAATATTTTAAAACACATAAAATTTTTGATTTACTAAGAGCATGTTCACCATAATCTTCGGCAAGCATTTGATGCGATTCTGCAGCAGTTTTCCTCAAATGGTAACAGAAAATCAATGCTGTCCACAAATCCTAGTTTCCAGGCACAAAATTCGACATGTTAACGCTATTGAAAACTATGCTGTTGAATGAAACGTCTATTATTGTGAGTTGAAAATCTTTATCAGACTTCAAAACAAGAAAATGGCGCAGATCACGCGGTTTGGTGGTAACTACATTGGCAGACAGCGCCATCTATGGGCAAATACAAGTTTCATATTTACATACCTAGTAGTTATGATTTTAAAAGATTTTTTTAATTCTATTTATATATTGTCTTATTAATGTGCTAAAAGAGATTTATAAGTGAAAATGAGGTTTAATGGCGCAAGAATCTGATGTGGCCATGATGCGCCGAACAAGATGTAACCGTAGTCTAGACTTTTGGGGAAAAAAAGATTAAAACAAACTGTTTGACAAGAAAGAGGGTCGAAAATAGAGAAGAATCACTATGGTATCCCGAGGCACGTCACCCGTGTTTACCAAAGACAGTAAACCCCCAAAAGAAAAATATCACAAGGGCGCCTTGGGATCCAGAAAGAGATTTACAAAAAAAAAATTAATATTCGTAAAGATATATTATGTATGATAAATGTGATTACTTAGTTTTGTTAGTGTTAAAAGAAAATTACATTGTCTTTATTAAAAAATATATAAACAGACTAAAGATATACTACAAGATGGTCCAGCAAGGAATTGTTTAGCTAATATCTATCAACATTATATTAGGAGGATAATTTTTATAATAATTTCAGAATGTTTAGAAATATTCACAATATATTTTCTGTCAAATTAATGGAGGTAAAGATGTTAAACCTTTGTCTCCCCCCCCCCGAATATATAAATTTGTTGTAAACTAACATGAATGTAAATGAAGTAGAAAAAATCGATATATGTTATCAAAATTAGAAATTCTTGAGTAATCTCTATGATAAAGGAGACATGCTCTCATTCAGGAAACTTTAGTTTAGTTTTTATTAACGTCACACTAGAAGCAACACGAGGGCTATTGGCGACGGACCTCGTAATTTTGAACCACGGTCAAGTGACGAGGACGACACCTGAGCTGGCACCCCCCTCTCCTAACATCCACACCACGCCAACGGGAGGACTTTGGGCCTCGAACAGATTTAACATGCATCAGCCCCGGCTACACGGAAGGTCTTTGGCGGCCAAGGATCGAACCCGCGACTGAACGAAAACCGCCGGTCGCTAGTCCCCGACTTTGACCACTAGGCTACTACCTCCCCACCCCACAGCATAGACGCCAAGGTCTGCAATGGTGTTTGGCTCGAGCGATGTGGACGATGGAATGACACAGGGTAGTGTTCTCAGAGGAGTCGCATTTCTCTTTCTCCAATGATAGGCATTGTGTACGAGTGGGACGACGACAAGAAGACAGGACCGATCCGGCAGCTATTGTGGAACGCCCCACCGCGCGACAACGAGCCATCATGGTCTGGGGCGCAATTGCGTATGATTCTAGGTCACATCTAGTTCATATTCAGTTTAGATTGTATTAACGTCGCACTAGAAGCAACATGAGGGCTATTGGTAACAGACCTCGAAATTTTGAACTTCGGTCAGGTGGCGAGGGCAACACCCGAATGGGAACCCCCTCTTCCAACTTCCCCACCACGCCAACGGGTAGTTCGTATTCAGAGCACTATGATGGCCTAACGATATGTGGATGATGTTCTTTAACCAGTGATACTCCCCTACCTTCAGGGGTGCACAATGCCCTTTATCAGCAGATAATGCCCTACCGTACACTGCTTGCATCAGCCAACATGATCTGTAAGATATACAGATGCTTCCCTGGACCCCGTTCTCTCCTGATCTCAAACCAATTGAACACATTTGGGATGCGATTGGACGCTATTTGCATACTCTGCCACGTTTAGAAGACGAACTGTGGCAATGGTTGACAAGGAATGGACAGCCATTCCTCAGGATATCATCCGTACTCTGTGAGTGAGTGAAAGTTGTTGGCGCAAGAGCCTGATGTGGCTGGCTGCACCAACAAGATGCAACTGTGGACTAGACGTGTGAGAAAAATCGGGGGAAAAAAAAAAAAAAAGACAAAAATTGGTTGACAAGGAGGTGGGTCGAAAATACAGTAGGATCGCTAGGGTAACCCGGGGACGTGTCACTCGTGTTTAACAAAGACAGTGAACCCCATGGGAAAAGAAAAAGATCACGAGGTGCCTCTTTTTCTTTCCCATCCCATTGTTTAGTTTTTATTAACGTCGCACTAGAAGCAACACAAGGGCTATTGATGACGGACCTCGTAATTCTGAACCATGGTCAAGTGACGAGGACGACATCTGAGCTGGCACCCCCTCTCCTAACATCCACACCACACCAACGGAAGGACTTTGAGGCAGACAGGCAGGAAGAGAGAGAATCTTGTACTTTTAATGAATTCTATTTTGTTACTTATACATATATATATATACACATACACACACTTATATGTGGTGTGGAAGAAGGACAATGTTCACGTCAAATAATTACATGCAACTCCTCTAATCTAATTAGAAGCTGTCATCTAACCACCAAAGAGGAAATATCGAACAGACAAAGACCAACAATTCACCGAGATATTTTTTTTTTTTATTAACGTCGCATCTATTTTTTATTTTTATTTTTATTAACGTTTGGTTTTATTAACGTCGCACTAGAAGGAACATGAGGGTATTTGCGACGGACCTCGTAATTTTGAAACATAAGATCGACACAGGTGATAATGTTCCGATCAAACAAAGATCTTACCGTATCTCAGCCAGTGAGAGACGTGTGATAGAATGATTTGATTAGTTTTATTAACGTTGCCCTGGATGCAACACGAAGACAACTGGAGACGGACCTCAAGATTTCAACCTCGGTCAAATGACGAGAACGACACCTAAGCTGGAAACCTCCTTTCCTAGCTTCCACACAACTCCATCGGGAAGACTTTGGGTCCCGACAGATTTAACGTGCATCAGCCCCGGCTACACGGTGGGTCTTCAGTGGCATCAAGGCCCAAATCCGCGACACAACAAAAACCGCCGGCCACGAGTCCGAAACCATGACCACTAGGCTACCGCGGCCTAACTTCACCGAGAAACACACAGATGTCTGCGGCAGTAGGAGATCTGGAATATAACGTTTTGATATCGAACTAATCTTAAAAATGAGTAAAGTTATCAATATGTTGTCATTATATCTCTTATTGCTACAAATATTGACTCGAGCCTTTGAAAAATAGTTCTGAATTCCAAGCGAAACATTACTATCGGGATTATCGCGTGAAAAATAGGCCCTAATTATAGCATTTTCGGGAGTACCCTCAGCTCTAAGCCGCAGAACTAGCAGTAAAATCCGAGTGGAAAGTATTCCCAGAATGGATATATCATTTTTCGGACTACTTTGAAACCAAACCATTCCAACTCAGTGTTTGCGTTTCCAAACATATCTGTCACATCTCAGTGTCTGTGTGCGCGTGTATAAATAATTCGTTTTTGTATTCTGTGTACAAGATACTTTTAGATAAAACTTCAGTGATTTCGACATCGATATTAACAACAAACCTGTAAGTACATAAGTTTTATTCCTTTCCACTGAAGACAAACTTTAATTACTATATTTATTACATTAAAAGATGTACGGTCCATTGTATCACAACTGAAATGAACATCCCTTCAAGCTAAAAAATTTATTAAATGGCATATTTGAGCCACATGACCCTGTCAGAAATTGCGTGACATTAGTGCATTCCTTTTTGAGGATAGTATTAAAGTCATAAAAGAAACAGTAAAAAATATTTTAGTTTAAAAATGATTTAATTTCTCTAGCTAATATTTTTCATGGGGAAAATAATATTTAATGCCGATGAATTAAAGAGATTCTATTTTTCATTCCCTTACTGGTCTTGACTCATTTAAAGTGAGCGAGGGAGGATAGTAATACTGAAATTGAAAACATTCAAATTGCGACAAAGCTTTTTTTTCTGCCAGTGAAATACCATCAAGGGCTTATTTCAAACAATTCTCAGCCTGACCCAACCATTTTTTCGGAACCACAAAACAGTTACAGCTCTTCGCGCGGTTGGAAGTACCATGTCATCGCCCCCGCAATTTCCAACCTCACAGTTCAGAATTAAATTAAAATACTTTCGCTTTCTCATTTGAAGATGTGGATAAAAAAATAAATTGTTTTCCCACAATCCTCGGGAAACCCCTCTTCACTACACTCTTACCGAATCCATCGCTGCTTTGTATGTAAATGACAATCAAGAAATTGCTGTTGCAAAGAAATTTTTACGAAGACTGGCGAAATTTTTTTAAAATTGTTATTTAGTATTCATTCACAGATTTTTTTTTTTTAACTTTTTCAATTTCAACAAACATTTACTGCAATAGAAATACATAAAATGTTAGCACAACGACGATTAAAGGGAAATAAAAATAGTTCAGAATATTTATTGCAAACGTGAGAAATAGGCAAAAAATAAATAAATAAATAAATAAAACAGAGATGAAACCTTTAATCGCCCACATGTAATTAAAGATTACCCTATTCTCCCAATAAACCGTTACTTTATGAACTAACTGCCATTAATAAAATTAAAACAATTTTTGGAACAAAAAAGTTTTCCAGAGTATTTCCACAAACTCACAGTGATTTTCAAAAAATTTCTCGAAATAAACCATAAGTGCAAAAAAATGATTCTCATGACTCTAATGATCAAATTACTTGTAACAAATATAGTCGTAAAACCCATATTGCTTCTATGTGCATTCGCACTCAAATTCGTTGTTTTTGTTGCAAAGTCTGAAGGTCATAAAATTTCCAATTGCCCTAAAAAAGCAAATAAAGGTTGTCATCCACATCAGAATTCAGATACCCATAGAAATCACGTAGTTTTACAGTCTGCTAATTCAAGTTTCATGCACATACATTGTGTTTCAAAACTCATTGGCAAAAATTTAAAGGGTGATAGAAAACATCTACACAAGCAATTTTCACCCTACAATGCATAGGCAGAGAGCAAGCGTTGGACCGCTAGACAGCGCTGTAATGGAAAGCATAAAACGCACGTTTTCTTGCACGTCATTTCTGTCGAGAATTTCAGGGGGCATGGTATTTTCCTGATTACTGTACGTCGCCATGCCTTCTAAAATCCACGGTCGAAATGACGATGTGTAAGAAAACTCGTGCATCATGCTTTCCATTACATTGCCGTACAGCGGTTCGCCGCTTTCTCTACGCCACACATAGTGTGGTGAAAATTGCTTGAGCAAATGTTTTCTACCACCCTTTTAATTTTACACATGAGTTTCGATACACCCTGTATACTAGCTCCGATGTAAACATTTCTGCTTTGGTAGATAGAGGATCTCAAAAAACAATTTTCGAGAATCCACCTACAAGAGAACGGAGCCCTTCAGATATCTAAAATGAAACTCGTCGGATTAGGAACTCAAATTATGCACCCTACTGTTAATTTCATGATTCTTTCCAGTATTTTTAAATTAATATGTATGTTGTTAGACATTTTTCTTTCGACGCAATAATTAGTCAAAATTGTTTGAAACACACACAAGCTAAATTTTCAATAAGTAAACAGGATATTTTTTTAATTTCCGATAAAAAAAAATTAAAGTTACTTCGTTAATGTTTGAAACATAAGGGAACAAAACAGTTTACCTGATTTAACTCACATTTTTAATGATAATATTAAATGCCGATATTCTCAACCGACTAATTTTTAAAAACCTATTGACACTAAAACAACTGATTTAAAAATGAGTATTATTTTGTCTGATGAAATACCAATGAAACAAAGACCCAGACATTTTCTCCAAAAAAATGGAATAAAAAATTCCTCAAACACAAATTCAACAGTGACTTGAATAAGAAGATATAAAACCTAGTTCTTCAGACTATTCTGCTCCAGTTGTTCTGAGTAAAAGGAAAGACGGTTCTCATTGTCTATGTATTGACATTCTCGAAATTAAGAAAATTATCAGAGACAAATATGATGATGTCATTGACTCTCTGGAAAATTTTAAAGTGTTTACAACTTAAGATCTTAATAATGTTTTTTCCCCTATGTTCCGATAGATTCTGCCAGTACAAAATATACTTCTGTTGTTCCGAATGGACAATATGAATTTCTTAAAGCTCTCATAGGACTTTGTTTCTCCAAATTTTTTTCAGGCTCATCAATATTTTTCGAAACCTCTTTGACAGATAAAACTCTTGTAATTCCTTTCTTGTATATCATAATCCCCTCCACAGATGAACCGACAAACCTCCTAAAATTGAAACACGTTTTTTAAGTTGCTTCTGAGTAAGGCTTGAGATAATCCATAAAAAGTTTTTCTCTTAGCAACGAAAAAATGAATTTTTAGGATATACTATATATAGGATATTACAGTAACAGGTCAATTGAAAAGTCCCCGGCCTACCATAGTAAAACACATTTTTTTGGCAAAATCAATTTTTTTTATTCAACATAATTCCCTTCAAGGGTGATACACTGATTATAGCGACCCTCCAACTTTTCGATACCTTTTTGGTAGTACAATTTGTCCTTTGCTTCAAAATAGGCCTCAGTTTCGGAGATCACCTCTTCATTCGACGAAAATTTCTTCCCAGCGAGCATTCTTTTGAGATCTGAGAACAGGACATAGTCGCTGGGGGCCAGATCTGGAGAATACAGTGGATGAGGAAGTACATTCGTGCCCAATTCATGGATTTTTGCCATCTTTTCACTGACTTGTTGCATTGTCTTGAACAGCACTTCTTTTCTTCAAATGCGGCCGTTTTTCGGCGATTTCGTAATTCAAACGATCTAATAACGCTACGTAATAGTCGCTATTGATGGTCCTTCCTTTTCAAGGTAGTCAGTGAAAATTATTCCATCCCAGAAATACAGACCATAACGCGCAGCCGACTGTTGCGTTTTCCCACGCTTTGGAGCGGGTTCATTGTGTGCAGTCCACTCGGATGACTGTCGATTGGACTTCGGAATGAAATGAGGGAGCCATGTTTCCTCCATTGTCACATATCGACGCAAAAACTCGGGTTTATTACGCTTTATCATCTTCAAACACTGCTCCGAATCATCAACTCGTCGTTGTTTTTGGTCAAAAGTGAGCTCGCGCGGCACTCACTTTGCACAGAGCTTTCTCATACCCAAATATTCGTGAATGATATGATGTACACGTTCAGTTGATATATTTAGAGTGTCTGCTATTTCATTCAATTTCAATTGACGGTCATTCAAAATCATTTTGTGGATTTTTTTAATGTTTTCGTCGGTAACAATCTCTTTTGGGCGTCCACTGCGTTCACCGTCTTCGGTGCTCATTTCACCACGTCTAAACTTAGCATACCAATCCTTGATGGTTGATTTTCCTGGAGCAGTGTCCGGAAACTCGGCATCAAGCCAAGTTTTTGCTTCAACTGTATTTTTTCCCTTCAAAAATCAATATTTTATCAACACGCTGAATTCCTTTTTATCCATTTTTTTTCACAATAACAAAAGTTGCTTCCCTCAAAATGCTATAATTCACAAACTAATGATCCGACAGCTGTCAAATTTACACACGCATCTTTTGAGGGTTAGGGCTAACTAAAAAACATATGGATTTAATTCTAGTAGCGCCATCTATGTGTCAGACCGGGGACTTTTCAATTGACCTGTTACGTCCATTATCTTCAAAAATTCTGCCGTTCAAAGCTTTCCGATCTCTAAAAACGCTACAAAGTTTCTTCAGACTAACTGGATATTTTCGAAAATTTATACTACAATATTCACTCATTGCAAAAGTGATCTGCTTCGCAAAAACATTCCTTTTCATTTTGGTGAACCAAAACTATAAGCATTTTAGTAACATAAGATATTTTATCTATCATTAATCTGCATCACATATTTTTCAACAATGTTCAATATTAGAACTTCATACTGATTAGTTTTTTTTTTTTTGCGCTAGGTTAAAAAACATGATGGTTATTGGCGACGGACCTCGTAATTTTGAACCTCAGTCAAGTGACGAGGACGACACCTGAGCTGGAAACCCTCTCCCCTAACTTTCACACCACGTCATCGGGAGAATTTTGGGCCTCGACAGATTCAATGTACATAAGCACCAGCTACACGGCGGGTTTTTTGCGGCCAAGGCTCGAACCCGTGACTGAACGAAAACCACCAACCACGAATCCGAAACCCTGACCATTAGGCTACCACGGCCACAACTCCATACTGATGCCAGTTCCCATGAATTTGGCGCTGTACTTCTCGAACAATGTCCTGGTAAAAAGTTTTATTTTATCTATTTCACATCAAAAAGCATTACTCCGCAACAAGAAAAATATGCGTTACGAACTAGAGATTTTAACCATAACTAAAGCAGTCAAAAAAATTCGCACTTACACATTAGGTTCTAAATTCAACATTGCCAAAAACTGCGAAGCTTTTCAGAGAACCGTTAAAAAAAAAAAGACTTTACCCCCAAAATTGCACGCTTCAGATAAATTCGAAAACAAAATTGTTCATTGTCCAGGTAAAAAAAAAATGCCTCATTTAAGAGCTCTCAGTCGTAATATTGTTGATGTTGTGACTGAACATTCCCATTTCAGATGAATAGTTAATCTTTCATAAAGCTGCGAAACTAATTCACAATCTGAATTTTTCTTAAAAAATTGAACTTTGCATAAATATCAGAATGGAACGGGATGTAAGTTATTCCTTATGGCATGAAAACACAAATCATCCAAGACAATAGGATCCAGTATGTCGTCCTTGTACGTTTGGGCAATGAGAATTCCATGTGGTAACAGATATAGGTCTATGCACTCAAACCTAAATATACTCCTCCCGATACAAAACACTTATCTCCAACATAGGTGTCACTTTCCCTGTTAGATGAAAGATATCGAGTGTTTGATTATCTTCATTACGTACCCAATTCAAAAGCTCCCTCAAGTGACAAGGGGTAAGTGGGAGTCACAACATATATATATATATACTGGTCGTCCAACATACAGACCTCTTTGATGCAGCTATCTGCGCACAGTCGAGGCTGATAATGCCCTTCCTGTAGCAGAAATATGCGCAGATCTAAAGATCGGAGGGGGACAGTTGAGTTCAATGGCGCAAGAAGAGCCAGATGTGCCACACTAGGTGTAACTATATTCTAGACTTAAGAAAAATAGAAAGGTAAAAATTTGTTGACAATACGATAAATCGAATATGGAGGATGGCTTGGGTATAACAGGGGTGTGAATGAATGAGTGAATGTTGAGTTTAATAGCGCAAGAACCAACGCGGGCTATGCTGTGCCACACATTTGTAAAAATCATTTAAAAACTATATAAATTTAAAAAATATGAAACAAATACATGGTAATAAAAAAGTTGATACGTTAAAACTTTAAATATGGTGTAAAAGGCCAATTTTTTTTAATTAAAAAAAAAAGCAAATGAGTTAGGGTGGGTGTTTTCACTCACCAAAGGTATAATGGGGGAGCGTCACCTGTGTTCACTAAAGACATTATGCCCCATGGTAATAAAAGATCAATAGAGTACATCGATTACCATACTTATTGTAGGTTTGGTTTTATTAACGTAGCACTTACATAGCAAAAGTATGCATGCAATCTGAAAATTTAATTGTTGTAAGTCATTTAAAAGTCTAGATACACATCTTTATGATTATGTTGCATGTCACGGATAGTTTTGAAGGTTTTTCTGCAATTTTCTATGTTGGACGCTAATTAATTAAATAATTTACTAATGGCTCCACAAGGAAAGGACCTATCACAAGATCTGAAAGATTTAATTATAAAACTGCACAATGAAAGCAAGGCTCAACGGGAAATCTCCAAGATCGCCGGGAAAAGTCATGCAGCAATTCAAAAAGTTATTGAAAATTTTCGGACAGGGGGCAGTACTAGAAACAAAGTTAAAACTGGTCAACCACTCTTAATCACTGATAGAGAAAGTCGGGACATTATTAGAAATAATAAGGAACTTCCAAATATTAATACTCCAAAATTAAAATATGATATAGAAAACCACTTACGTAAATCTTGAGACAATTCGACGTGTGCTACGAAAGACAGGATATCATGCTTGGAACATGTGAAGAAAACTGTTCGTAAGCAAAGTTGATCGCAAACAGACTTATCTTTGCAAAAGAGAATGTAAAACAGAACCATATTTTCTGGAGTTCTGTAATTTTTTTATATGAGAGTAAATTCAACGTCTATGGATCAGATGGACATCAAAAAGTGAGGAAAAAAACAAATGCAGAGTTCGAAACAAAGAACAGGAGAGGAATTGTTAAACACGGTGGTGATTCAATTATGGTTTAGGGTTGCATGTCAACGGCTGGTGCAGGTAATTTAGTAATAATTGATGGAATAAGGAATCAATTTAGTTATCTGAACAGTTTAAAGGATGATCTTCGTCAAAACGCTGCAAAATTAGGACTTCAAAAATCGTTTATCTTTCAGCAAGATAATGATCCAAAACATACAGCTCGAATTGTACAAGAATGGCAGCTCTACAATTTTCAAGAACAGCTCAAAACTCCATCTCAGTCACCCGATATTAACTGCACTGAACACTTGTGGGATTATCTTGATAGACAAATTAAGAAACCAGAGAAAAAATAATAAGGATGATCTCAGAAGAGTACTTTTGGAGGAGTGGCAGAAAATACCATCTTCTGTGACCCAAAATTTAGAGAACTTAATATCATCAAGATTAAAAGCAGTGTTAAAAGCCAAAGGCTACCCTACTAATTACTAATTTTTAGTTTTTTCAAAAGAGGCTTGTAAAAATTATCTTTTTTTGCTCTTTCCCTGTTTTGCCTGCATACTTATTTTTGTGACATGAATTACATGTTAATTTTAAGTTAAACTATTTTTGCAAATTACATTTTTGTATTTTTATGATATTTTTCGTGTTAAAATTAAAGTTAGCTCTTTTTTAAATACATTTAAAATTTGAATGTAATAGGATTATATCTCTTATTCTTTGAAATACATCAACACTATTACTGTGCATACTTACTTTTGTGACTTAGTGTACATATACTCGTAAGGTAACAATGCGTATGTAAAATATTTGAGTTTGAATAAATTATTTAATTATTTTTACAGCGTTTTTAAGTACTTCACTTGATGTGTGTGTCATCAAATTTTCGATCGTTAATTTAACAAATTTCCATCAAGCTAGAGCTCTGAAAATTTGGGAATCGTTCTTACTCTCCTAACAATGCAATATTTAGACATATGCGACAATTTTCACTAATATTTCAATAATCTTTTTTAATAAACTTTGCCACCATAGAAAAACGTTGGTTTTCATATCTCGAATTTTTAAACTTTATCAATAAATAAAATTTTAGAATCGAAAGTTTAAATTTGTAATTATTATTTTAGCCCATTTATCTTCCTTGCATTGCAAGTTCTATAAAATTAAGTCATGTTTTTATTTTTATAATAATACATTAAAAATGCCTTCTCTTTATGTCACGGAATACGGTCCAAATTTAGAACATATTTTCAAAAGGAGAAAAATAAAACTCAATATTGAAATAAGTTCACTTGAAAATAACACGGACATCCATTTATCAAACTACCGTCCTTAAAGTTTTGAGATATTTTACAAATAGTCGATTTTTTTTTTGTTTACTTTAATGTATAAATTTAATTACGAATTTAACCAAACTATATAGAGTATATTTTATTCAGGGAAAAAAATGAATTTCACAAGCAAAAACAAACAGTACAATTAAATACAAAGTGTGGCTATTAAACAACGAGACTGGCGCTGTAAAACATTTTATTTTGATGTCATATATACTCACTTACTTATCCTTCATACACACACAATATGCCTTTAATATGAACTTCAATATCATTCTTCTTCTGTAAGCTATATCAGGACGAATGCCGCCATCTCTTTCACAGTTTCATTGGAGTCAAAACTTGTTCCTTTTAATGCAGATTTCCTCTTAGGACACAGAAGTTGCATGGCGCACGATCCGGCGAATAAGGCGGATGGTCCAACACTAGGAAGTTGTACTTGGCTAGAAACCTTTTGACAGACAATGCGGAATGACTTGTCCTCCCCAATTCGGATCGTTTTTTCCCTTATTCTTTCACGGAGTTCAGCAAGAACGAGAATGTAGTAATGTTGATTAACAGTTTGACCATCAGGAACCCAGTGAAGGTACACAATCCCATGAACATCGAAAAAAAATCATAACTGCTTTGAATTTTAAGTCGCTCATTCTTACTTTTTTGGCTCTCGGTGATTATTGGTTTTGTTTGATTTTATTAACGTCGCGCAAGAAGCAACACGAGGGTTATTGGCGACGGACCTCGTAATTTTGAACCTCAAGTGACAAGGACGACGCCTGAGCTGGCAACCCCTTCTTTAACTTCCACACCACGCCAACGGGAGGGCTTTGGGTGAGTTTTAAGTGGCATCAAGGTCGACCCGCAACTCGACGAAAACAGACGACCCCGAGTCCGCGGCCACGCTCTCGGTGAAGATGAGCTCCTTCAGTGCAGGGATTGGTGATTCGTTTTAGGATCATCAATAAAAACCACGATTTGTCACACGTTATTTACCTTTCCAATAAGTTTGGGTCATTTTCAATGGCATTCGAAATGTCAGTACAAACATGTTTGCGAGCTTGTTGTTCAAACGTGAGAATTTTAGGCACCACTTTGGTACACAATTTTTGCATGTTAAAACTGTTATGTAAAATTTGCCGTACAGATTCATTGTCAACTCCTACAGTCTTAGCAAACGCACAAATACTTAACCAACGGCCAGATCGAGCCTGATTACTAACTTTATCGATATTGTCATCCGTTTGGGACGAGGAATGGCGACTAAGACGTGAATCGTCTTCAACGTCTTCTAGGTCATCTTGAAAACGCTTAAGCCACTCAAAAACAAAGTGCACGCGATAAACATTCATTGACATACACTTCTTTCAATAATCTATAAATTTCAGAAGCGTTTTTTCCAGGTTTTATGTGAAATTTTACAACAATTCGTTGCTCTATTGTTACATTTATCACTTTTCCAGCGAAACCAAAAAATAATTTTAATGCGAACGAAGGCTACGGCTATATAAATTTGCTTACATAAGCGAGAGACACTGCATTCGAAAGAGAAGCCTTTTCACTAAACAGCTGTCGGTCGCTGGCGATTGGCGCATACGTCTTACTTCAGTAGCAACGTTAGTCTCGTTATTTAACATCGACACTTCGTATATTGAAATATCCAAAGGATTACGAATACATAATGTACAGTATGAAATATTTGAATAACCAAAAAAAAGGTATTGCATTGTATTATAAAACGCACGATATCTGCAAAAATAAACAACTTGAACGAATGAATAAATTATAATGCGTTCAAAATAAGCAAGCGCATGATATATTGTTCTAGTGTGTCTCAGAAATCAACATAGATTTTATCAAAAATTATTGAAAAAAATTAAAATATTTCCAGAGTCACTCAAAATATTAGAAATTTGTTAACTTTTGTGACTGGTCAACGTTGATAAGAAATTTGCATAAATGGCGCCTCTGAAGATCTGGTACGTAGTGAATATATTATAAGGAGTACCTAGCCCAGAGGGCCTTGATCTCCGGTCTGAGTTGAACCTGGTTAATATTTACTTGCCCATGATATTAAAATATGAAAATTTTAAGATTTAAAATTAAAGATTAGAGACATAAATGATGAGTTGGAATTATTGAAATAACTTGAATCAGCTTGAGGTATACTATTTCAGTGTAGTGGGGAGTATGGGTAGAGGGAGAAGTTTACTGTCCAATCAGGAAGTGGCTACTCGAGGGGGGGGGTTAACTTTGTCGCGGGTAGAGTGTTTGCTTAGTCCAGTGGGAAGAGGAAGGTTTCCTATTGGTTGAATTTTCTGGGAGTTAAGAAGGGGTAGAATTATCAAAAGTGATATCGAGTACGAGTAATACGGGGTAGATACGTTTATAGTTTCTTGAATTGATGAATTGAGTTATTGAGAAATAGGCTGTTAAATTTATCATTTATAAAAGTAGTATAATCTTGGAGTTTAATCTTCATTTCTCATATATCATCTAGCTTTTGCTATTGTTCTAATGATATTATTTTGGAAAATTTCAATTTTGTTATGATGCATTTGAGCAGCGTCATTCCAGATTGAACAGGCATAAGTCAGGATGGGTCGCAGAAATTGCGTATAGATAAGCAACTTGTATTTTATAGATAATGTTGAATTCCGACAGATTAGGGGGATAAAATTTCTCGCGGCAAGTCGGAATTTTTCGCGAATGTGAGTGATATGTTCTTTAAATGTGAAGCTTCTGTCTAGTATGACATCAAGGTATTTAGCTGAGTGAGACCAGGGGATTTGTTTGTTTTCAATGAAAATTTTTGGTTTTCGTGTTCTGGGAGAATTTGCAAAGAAGACGGCTTCAGTTTTTGAAATATTAAGGGCTATTTTCCATTTGGAAAACCAGTCTTCTAAGCTTGTAATATGTCTGTTGATATGGTGAGCAAGTACTTTAGGGTTTTTGTGTTTGGAAGTCTAGTTTCTATGTATTTTACTTTTGCTCATCTCATCATTTCATCCTCGCGGGTATTTTTGGTTTCCCGGGATGCTCCACCTATTCTCGTTTCGTGCAATTGAACAAGGTTTGGGGCGAGTAAGAAACAGTCGGTCGCATGTTTTACACGTCTTTCAGTTGTTTTTGCTGAGTTATCGCTCTTCTCCAAGTATCTATTTAAGAATATGTGTATGCGTGGAGTACTCCTGCTGCATTTCATCGGTCTTGGGCGGGGTAGGGGACAAGTTACAAAAGGCCAGTTAAGCTTTACACACGCATTGTAGTTGTTTTCGTTCAGCCATTGCCCTTCTACGAGAAAGCTTTACTTGGAACACTCCCACAGCATTTCGTCCGCTTGAATGCAGTTGGTAGTGTTTCAGTTTCGCGCATACACATGCTACCTTCATGTATGAAACTTAATAACTTTTAATTTTCTAAAGTAAATGCTTACCTAATCGTTACACACAAAAAACAAGTTAATGGATAGCATTATAAAGAAATACATGGCAACTACGATAAAATGATCAACTTAACTTCTCTCTCTCTCTCATCTAACCTAAACAAAAAAGAATTACTTGATACAACTTTCCTGAATGGCATCCCAATTACTCATCTAAGAAAAAGCTGACAGTAGTCAAGCACTTTTAATTACTTTCAATCTGCATGTTCAAAAAAAAGAAAAAGAAAAGAACACACCTTTGATATTGTTTCATTTTGCATATATACAAAAATGCATTTAAACATACCTGGATTAAGTACAGATCAAGCCGTATGAAATTACAAAATTAACTGTGAAAAGCTCTTTATTCATATTGCTATAAATACACTCTATAACGTAGGGAAAAAAAAAACGACACACGAAGAAGTTGTCGTCCGATGGAGACAAAAATTGACGGATAGGAAAATTATGTACAGAATAGAAAATGATTAAAATTTCAAAAAATTGAAAGATTTATTTCAGTTACATAGTTACAAAGTAACGAGCTCAATAAGGTGTTGACCAGCCTGGATGCAAGCTGCTATACGACGTGTCATAGAGTGATAAAGCTCCCTGATGGTCTAATTCGGTATTTCTTGCCAAATTTGCTCCAAATGTAGGGCTAAGTCATCAAAATTCCCTGGCAGATGCAGTCATCTTCCCATCATATCCCAGACATGCTCGATTGGAGAGAGGTCTGGCTGGTCAAGGAGTGAGTGAGTGACTGTGGAGGTTTATGGCGCAAGAGCCAAAGAAGGCTACGCTGAGCCAAACATTTGTTAAAATCAAGTAAAATACATTATTTTAAAACCATGAAATTAACACATAATGATGAAAGAGGAAAAAAGGTAAAACTTCAAATGTGGTGTAAAAGCCCAATGTGTTTTAAAAAAGCAAATAAATTACGGTGAGGAGTTTCCTCCAACAAGTCCAATAGGTTTTAAACCGATGAATGAAAAAAAATCCGGCGATGATGATCAAACACCGGACAGCCTATTAAAACATGATGAATAGAGTAAGTGACATGGCAGGAAAGGACACTCGGAAGCACCCGCCACATGGCTGGCCAAGGAAGTGTTTGACAAGCTGTAAGACAGTTCATAGTAACACGTGCCGTATGTGGTGTGGCATTATCTTGCTGAAAAATGAGGCCAGGGTACTGCAAAAGGAAAGGTAGCGAAACAGGTCTCAAAATGTCGTCGACGTACCGCTGTGCTGTAAGTGTGCCTCTAATGACAACCAAAGAATCCGCATATCCAGGGAAATGGCACCCCAGACCATAACTCCTGGTTGAGAGCCTGTGTGGCGCGCAATTGTGAAAGGAGAATCGGCACTCTGCCCTGGGCGTCTCCAGACATATCTTCGATGATCGTCAGGAAACAGTTGGAAGCGGGATTCGTCGCTAAACACTATACGTCCTCAGTCAACATCATTCCAATCTGATCGAGCCAAGCATCACTGTAATATGGCTCGAAAGTGTGCAGGCGTGAGTGGCAGGTGGTACTAGCGTACATTTCGATTCTATCAGCCGTCTGTGAATGGTCATGGTGGACACTCATGTGTTGGTCGTACATCTGATGGTTGATAACGATAAATCAGGCGCTGTGACAGCTGATCTGACAATCAATCTGCCCTCTCGATCTGCTACGGCTCTAGGTCGACCGCTACCATCATGACGTTGAAATCTGCCATTGTCCACCCATTCTTGCCAGCATCTTCTAATCGCCGCATCGCTTCGATCCATATGACGAGCGATTTCCCGATTTGCCCAACCTGCCTCTTTTAATATAATGATACGACCTCTTTCAATCTCAGACAGTTGCTCGTAATGAGCTCAAATCCTGCGGAGAGGCATTTTTTCAGTCGTTGAAAAGTGTCCTAGATCGCAATGTAACAGAAAATTTGACCATCCGATTGAGAATCTCTTCTTACATACACCTGCTGAGTGGGCAGTTTCGATGCGCTGTAGCTCCCGCTATTCATTCATTGGACATAAAATTTTAATCATTTGCATGTTCGATCCAAATGTCTTTGCATACGAAATTTCATTACAATCAGGCTACACCTTTTTTTTTTTTTTTTTTGTTATAGAGTGTAGCTGAAATTAAATAACTATTTTTCTACCCGATAAATAAAAGATTGTTCTTTCATTAAAAAAAAAACTAATACTTCTCTAATGAGTCTAAGAAAAAGAGAGATTAACTCCAATGATTTTCTGGAATTGTTGGCTAACAGAACACAAAATTGACAGCCAATTAACAGATTACATAATTAAATCGTTGAATTTTTAAAATTGAATTAAAAACTATTGAATTATTGTTAACTTAAGAAAACAAGTTACACTAATTTCAATGAAACTGAGAAAAGAAATAGATTATTATAATACACAAGAAAACATACTATGGATAAGGATGAAATCATTGATCCCTAAGTAAAGAAATGCATGCAACATTTCGATTTTGTGATTGATCATCCAGAGCAGGTAGGAAAACAATTGAGAGATTCATTTCATCATAAAAAGTATCATCAAAAAGAGAAAAATGATGTACAATGAAGAACGAAGAAATCAATTGAAGAACACTTAAATTTAACAAAAAAAATTTTGAAAATATAATGTTATGCAGAAAGTTTGGGCTTTGTCTTTTGTGTAGTGACTGTAACGGCCAAAAAGACCATTTTAGAGTAAATATTAGAATACATAAGTGGGTAGGGGGTGACCTCAGTAACAAATTAGGTCCCCAAAAGTCTAGATGTGACTAGACAAGACAAAGAACCTCTAAGAACTTCAAGGACAATCTTTGAAGTATATATCAGCCACTGTGTGTATCAGTGAGTTAATAAAGACTATCGGTTTCCCTAATGTGATTTATTTTGTGGTGTTCAATAACTGTGCAAACTTTGAATTGGTGCTATTAAATATTTTAATGTGTGGCGAATATTAATTGTTTCCTGATAACAGGATACATACTGTATTTGCTAAAGAGTCTCAGAATAAATTTAAATTTACTAGGGAAAGAACTTGTATATTTATAGAGAACATTTCCTGCACTGTGAAAGACAATCTCTACGATGTAAAATTATGCCAAAAAATTAGAATGTTTATAGTTATAAGAATTATCGAAACTAATAAGGAAAATAAAAACAATTTTATTCCCTAAATTTACTTAAATTGAAAGGGACAATTTATTCTTTTATTTAGAATAATTTAAATTATTCTCTCTCCCTTCAATTTAATTTTCATTCCACTTCGTTCTAAATTTTTCAAAATGAGAAAAAAAAAAAAAAAAATCACATTTTCTTTTCTTTTTCCTTCTAATTTATACTTGTTAGTTTTTCTTTAATATACATAAATGAGATTCATAGGTTCATAAAAAAAAAAGTAGAAGAATATGACACACAGATAGATACTATATCTTTTCCAAAGTCTATGAATTCATTTTTCATCTACTTTCTATTACAAAAAGATCCCATACTCACCATTTTAATATGAAAATTGGCAATTTGTCTTAATGAATATTTACCTTTTCACATTCTATGCATAGGATACTAATATTATGGTCAGCTTAAATCTAGAATAATTTTATAAGAGTTGAGGTTTGGAAATCGTATTTCAAATTCATTCATGCAATATGATTTTCACTCTTAATAATGTTATGCGTTCTACCCTAAATTATATGAATGGTCTCCTTCAGTAGAAATATAAAAATAAAACAAATTTCATTATTTCACAGTTTTAGATGGTAGTATGGTTTATATGGCTTGATAAGCAAAATAGCTTTTGAAACTTTAAAAATGAATTTTTTTTTATTGTCCATTATATGCAGTTGCAAGATTTAGATGTCCATTAATATGCAGTTGTAAGATACAAGAAAAAAGAAATTTTTCCACACCAAAAATGGACACTGGCACTTTATCAATATTTAAGACTGAATTTGGACAAGACATTTCAAACGTCATGCTAAAATGTGCTAATAATTGCTTTTGATCAAAATCCAATATCTTTAATAGATTCCTGTGTGTAAATTGTAAGAGTTATTAAAATCTCACAGAAAAAAAACACAATGAGGTTATGTTCACAATATATTATAAGAAAGAGTTTTACTATGAGCCCATCAAATTCAAACAAAAATTGAAGAATAATTTTTTTACAAATACATTACCAGAATTTTGCTTTAAACAAAAACAATTTTTATTACTTTTGCATATGTTGTTTAAGTACTACATCAATTAATATTTAAATGCTTCAAAAATCTTTATATTGTATATCATCTACGAGACTTAATGAGATAGATATTTAAACAAAAATAAAATTCTGCAGGGATTCCAGCAAAATTTTAAAACAATACTTAATTTGTCACTTGGAGACTGTTAGAAGGAAACACTGAAATAATATTACATAATAACCTAATCAAATACATTTCATTCATCATTGACATTTTAAAAAGTACTGATACACAAATAATGATGGAGCCATCTCATTTGTAAGAAATATTTTTACTTAGAAAAATAAATGTTAAGAGATTATCAATTGCAAAACTTTTGTACTAAATCAAAATATTTCAGACTTACTTTAATTATTTACTATGGATCTTTTTAACTAGCAATAAAACTATAATGCCTTACCTTCTCTCCTTTCCTGGAAAAACTGAAATTAAAATAAAAAAAAAGTATAAGCCAAAAATTTGAGATTGACACATAAATATTAATTTGTAATCTATATATAAAAATATTATGCAATTAAAATTAATATTTAATACATTTAAAAAGACATTCAATATACTTACTATTTTAATAGCCTAGAAAATAAATAAAATATTTACCTATTCCTCATTATTTGTAAATAAGGGTGCTTTGAATTTTGACTGTTTCAAATCAAGAAAACCTAATTCTGTTTGAAACATTGAAAAACTAATCAAACATTTTTTTTTATTTTTTATTTTTATATTCTAAGCATATCTACCCTATGACACTGTTATGAAATATAATAAAACTCTACCCCACAATATATGATTTTAAACAATAGGTCTACCAGAAAGTTCTGACCATCTGCAAAGTGAAGGAAAATGCTACATTTTTCATACATTTAATAATCATTGTACAATACAATTTCCACATTACCTTTGACTGCTTTCCATCAGAATCATAGTTTTTCCATAAATCATCAAAAAAATTTTGAAAGAAAATAAATTAAATGGTATATACCATTAACAAATCATCGTTAACAAAGGTACAAATTTCTGGATGGATGTTACATTTGCAGATGAATCAAAACTGAATTTCTTTGGATGCAATGACACAGTTTTGGTATATAGAAAATTAAATAAAGAACTTAATGAAAAGAACAAGATGCCAACAGTACTGCACAAAGGATTGGAAATTTGGGAGTTTAAGGAATTGGAAATTTGGTTGTAAAAGCAAACACAATAGCCCATTGTTCATACATCAATATCCTGAAAGGAAATTTTAGTCTATTTTAGTCTAAAATTTTTAATAAATTGAAAAAATTTGAGTCTTATACAAATGTATAAATTTAATCAGGTTGATGACCAGAAACACTCAACCCTGAATACAAGATTATGGTTGCAGAACAGTTGTCCAAAAGTTATTAAAAATACAACTCAATCTTAGAGTTTAAATCTCATAAAACACTCATAAAAGTCATTTGTAAAACAAGTTAAGTAAACATAAATTTTCTTCCAACATGAAGATGCAAGAGCAAATGACTGAATGTTGCGTTTTATGGCGCAAGAGCCAAACCTGGGTATGGTAAGGCTCTTGCATTCACATTTATAAGACCACAAACTTTTCTTTTCAAAAACCAATAAAATAAAAAGATTAGTACAAACTATGCAGAAAGACAATGTTAAAATATCCTACATGGTGTTGTTTTGTTGCTAATTATTTTTAATGAGGCAAACAAGTTGCTGTGGGGAGGGGAGGATCCCTCACCAAGTCAAATAACAGGTCAATTGAAAAGTCCCCGGCCTGACACATAGATGGCGCTACTAGAATTAAATCCATGTTTTTTAGTTAGCCCTAACCCTCAAAAGATGCGTGTATAAATTTGACAGCTGTCGGATCATTAGTTTGTGAATTATAGCATTTTGAGTGAAGCAACTTTTATTATTGAGAAAAAAATGGATAAAAAGGAATTTCGCGTGTTTATAAAATATTGCTTTTTGGAGGGAAAAAACATAGTTGAAGCAAAAACTTGGCTTGATGCCGAGTTTCCGGACACTGCCCCAGGAAAATCAACCATCAAGGATTGGTATGCTAAGTTTAGACGTGGTGAAATGAGCACCGAAGACGGTGAACGCCCAAAAGAGGTTGTTACCGACGAAAACATTAAAAAAATCCACAAAATGATTTTGAATGACCGTAAATTGAAATTGAATGAAATAGTAGACACTCTAAAGATATCAACTGAACGTGTACATCATATCGTTCACGAATATTTGGGTATGAGAAAGCTCTGTGCAAAGTGGGTGCCGCGCGAGCTCACTTTTGACCAAAAACAACGACGAGTTGATGATTCGGAGCAGTGTTTGAAGATGATCAAGCGTAATAAACCCGAGTTTTTGCGTCGATATGTGACAATGGATGGCTCCATCATTTCACTCCTAAGTCCAATCGACAGTCATCCGAGTGGACTGCACACAATGAACCCGC
>BMAW01083863.1:676293-697083 GCA_019974015.1 Nephila pilipes | reverse complement strand
TATATATATATATATATATATATAGTGGTATATCGTTTACCTTTTTCATTTCACATTTATTGCCGACATCTTAGTTTATTTTTATTAACGTCGCACTAGAAGTAACACGAGGGTTATTGGCGACGGACCTCGTAATTTTGAATCTCGGTCAAGGGACGAGGACGATACCTGAGCTGACACCCCTCTCCTAACTTCCACACCACGCCAATGGCAGGATTTTGGGCACCGACTGATTTAACGTGCATCAGCCTTGCTACACAGAGGGTCTTTAACGGCCAAGGATTGAACCTGCGACTGAACGAAACCGCCTATATAATTCTACTTTTATTGATAACAACTACTAATATCATCTGATCCTAAATAATTTTTATTATTTAAACACTTACAATAGAAATCACACATGTACCTTCTAAATTCAATTACATCAAAATTGTCGGTTACGTTTTTGTTATGTCTAATATACTATTTGTAAAGTACGACATAATAATACCACAGTTCATACTATCGGTTGTTTCTGACAAATAGAATATGAATCCTGTTCTTCACTTGCCAAAGTATTTAACGTTCTTCTCCATAAATCTTTTAATTTACTCGTAACTATAACTTCATTTCTAAAACCTACAGGATTCTAAAAAATATTATTTCTTGCTAGTAAACTCAGCCACCAATGAAACCCATTCACAAGAAAACATTTTTGGGACAGAGTCTGAATTCTGCATTCCCTAAGTTTGTTAAAATTGAAGAAGTTTCCAAGATTACCTATACCTTCCAGTATTTGTTGCGATGGAATCTCTACCATGTATGATTTTTAATTTGAATGCATCTATTATACTGTCACGTAGATATTGGAGCAAGTTGGATTGTACACTCAATAGATATCTGAATAACGTGATTTATCAATATACTAAGAGTAGCCACACTTGACTATGAGAACTCTCGTTCTGTAGACAAGTGTTTAACTTCTGTGACACCGGTGCTTGCTAGTTTTGCGGCAATGTTATCGTACAGACATCCTTTATGAAATTTTTTTTAAAGGATATTTACTTCCTCGTTAGATATGTAAGTATTCCAATGATTTCATTTCTTAAAAATATAATTTAATGTCTTCAATGTATAAAATTACTTGACTATAATCAGGTGCATAACTAATTTGGAGAGTAAAAGATCCAGTTGGTTTCCTAAACAAGCCATTTGCTTATCATAATACTGATTACTCCAATTTTACATACTCCTTTGCTTCTTTCTTGACAGTTAAGGAAGGATATTCCCATGCTTTTCTCTTCAATTTCTTAACTTTACTAACACGTTTAAATGTATACTGCTTGTTTAAATGCTGATTGGGAGGTAAAAGAGAGGCTGCTAAATAGTTTCCTAATTCATTTCCCTTTTCTTTCCGCTATTGATTCATACATTGAAGCCATAGTTTGTAAATTGCTATTACAGTAAGATAACAGAGTGTCTTTGACAAATTTATTTTGTAATAAACATCTTAACTTTTTAAGTAAAATATTCGTTTCGTGGATCACTCTTTCTTAATTTTCAATGCTTTTTTAACTGCAGAATCAATGCAATTTTCTACACAACTGAATTAGGGTCAAATCATCTCATCTTCTATAATTCCATTACTAAAGATACCATCAAAGTACGGAAGTAATCGAGCACATGAAGAGTGAATTTTATGAATATACACACTCAGTGAGTGATTATCTAAGCAATCACAAGTATACAAATGAATACATAAAGATAAACACAACAGTGTTTAATACACATGCAAGTAGCATTGTTCCTAGTTTGAACCTTATTTAGCAATTTTTTCAACTTCGTAAAATACATCTCCATTAATTTGTAATTTACTAATCATGAATCTCTGTTGTCTTCTCATAAACATCTCCACCTCGAGTTTTGTCGGGAATCATTATTGCGTCGTTTATGACATGTTGAAGGATACACACTTGGATGAGTGCCAATTATTATTCTTTATTGTTGCGAAAAATTCTCTAATATTGTATGGGTGTACAAGTGAAATCAGCCCAACATGGAGGATAATGGCAAATGATGCTTTATTTACAAATATTCAGGAAAAGACGAACTCAGGTAGCAAAACTTCGATTGGTTGACAGCGCAATCAGGAAACACAGCTATTGAACAGATTAGCGACACAAAAGCAACAAAATCAGCACTTGTATAGATCAGTAACAAAGATACAAAGAAGCACTTGTAATAACAGTCACAGCATTTTCGATAACGTTCGGCTCACCAACTTATTAGTTCGCACTATGGACAAATCTCCAAATTATTACTTTTCACGGACTGTGACAGCTTCTAGCAGTCCCAACAGATTTTCAGGCATATTAAAGCTGCTTCTCGCTCGTACAATTCCTACAGCTTCACTCGGCCAATTATCGACCGATTCCCTCCGGCTTCGTATCTCTCCGTATTTATAGCTGTTCCGAACAGATGTGAAATTTCAGAGAAAATTCAGAAAAAATCCATAACTGACGCCCTAATCGAGTTATCGAAAAGAAACCAGCATGTACTAGAATCTTCGTTTTATCGCCAAAATTGCCAGGGTTATGGGGTCATTGCTTAAGTTTTCCTTCGTATTCGACAAAATATCTGTAAATGTCTCCCCTCCTTTATAAAAATAACTTTACCAGGAAACATCATTGCGTGTTCGTAACAATGCTCTAAATACGTATTGTTCTCTGTTTTTAATAAAGTATCATCTATATTACCTATTTGTCGATTAAACTTACATTTAAACTAGTCGGCTTTTAACATATTGTGAAACGACTCCAATACATATTCGTATCAGTATATGCATGTGCAAAGTGTCGATGTGATGTACTCCATAATTCAGATCTACCGTAATACTTATCATTGAAATATTTAATGAAAGCAGGTTCCTTGTCAGCAAATGCAACATTAGAATAATCCATAATATTTTTAAATTTTATTGAACCCGTTCCCTCTAAAAGAGCTATCAAAGAAGCAGAAATTTTTTTCGTCATTTCCAAACTAGAAACGAGATTAGTTAACTTTTTTCCAAGCTCTGTGCAGATGCCATTTGCAAAGCAAATGCTTGGCATAATTTCCAAATATTTTCTTAAAAGGAAGACTTGTTGTTTTATCATCATCAGTCATCATGCAATTAATATTCATTTTGGGAGCTCTTTCTTTTTTTGGCTGTCAAATAAACAATGCATAGCTTACATATATAATTTATTTGCATTAAAATGTTCAATTGGATAATCTATTTCATATTCATCAGTTTTGCTTAAATTGATTGAACAGAAATCAAATTCATCAGAGTAATATTTAGCTAAATAGTTTTTTCTCTTTTCTACATTTTCTAGATATTGAAAAAAAGTTCCGTTCTTAAAGTACTTTATTCTGAAGTATTTATTTATTTATTAATTTTTGCTTTTCTGTCTTTAATATATTCAACAAAAACATTTAAAATTACCTTTGTAAACTTGTTGTTATTCCAAATATACACAACTGGCTTTTTGCTTTTTCTAATAAATTTGCAATGTTTTGCCTCTAGTAACATTTTTTTCCTCATACGCAATAATATATCGTTTTAAATTGTTTATGTTTGCACATATTATAGTAGCTCTTAAAATTTGATTACCTGAGAAAAGCATTTTTGAAGGATTCAATTGAAATAATTAGTTTTTATTTTCCAGGATTCCCTTATAATGAAAAAGCATCTTTGCTAACGATGTTATTGAATAAAGTTAACAAAGCAAATGTGACCATGTTTACTAACTTTCACTGTTTTGTGTAAGCAATGTGTTTGAGGAAAGCTACTCAATTACCGTTATTAGGTTTCTTATAAGTGTTTTATTTGGCAAGAAGAATAAAAAACAGAATATACATGATATACAAGATAGAACAGAAATCAAATACATTAGAACATTAGTTCAAAATTTTAAAATTTAAGGTAATTGTGTGTAAATATATGAGGGTTATTGTGTTTCTTTCATTTCGTTTCCTCGTTATGCAAAACAATTTTAACAGTATCCTGTAAAATTCGGTTTAAGCGACAATGCGTAAAAACGTCTGGTCTCTAAGAGTCAGTTAAAAAACGCTTACATTTAACTAATTAAAGTTATGTCAGGGCGTTGAGTTTTCGTCCAGCACTAACCAGTTTGATTATTTTGATCTTAAGAGGAGTCATATCATCTGCTCTATTTTCTAGAAATTTTTTTAGCATAGAAATATTTGTAGAAGTTTTTAAATCTGTTGAAGATGAATGACACATTCCAGTTGCTTGATTAATTTTTAAGAAAAGTAATTTACAAATTATCTATAAAAACCAAATGATAAAAGTATTCGAACTACTATTATTTCCTTTTTCCACCAATTTATGTGATTTGTTTTTCATAATCACGATACAAATTACTTAAAAAAATATTTTTTTTTTAAAAAAAAAAGTTTCATTGCTTTCTCGTGAGAAAAAGAGTTGTTAACATTTTATCGGCACTTTCTTTAAAAATAATTGTCCTTTTTCTTTGTTTTTTTTTTTAAAAAAAGGAAAGTACATTAGAGCAGTATTGATTTAAAATAAAATTAAAGGGGGGGGGGGGTTACTTAAAGAGTTTTATTTTTCGAACCTAGACTTTAAGAAATTTTCTATACTATCATTTTATTTTTATTACTCAGGTAGGAAGAGGAAAAAAAATATGAAGAATTACAGTTCTGGAGAGCCTAGTTATTTCCCAATCCATTTCTTATTACTAAACAATTTCCTTGACATTGATGACTTGTTATATCTCTCGGTATATATATTTTTCTTCTTTTTCTCTCTCACATTCTAGTATATCTATTCAATTTTGTATGTGTTCTTTAATATACCCCTTAAAATATATTAACACAGTTCATGCTCTCCTTTTTGTGTTATTTTATTTTAACAATTATAATTCCAATTGAATAAAAATAAATAATAATAACAGTGTTAACGAAATAATTAATTGTATCATTTTTTCTGAGGAAATGATACATACCCAAACCTGTAAAACAACGGGAAAAACTCATTTTGCTTTATAACATAACTAGTCATTAAAAACCTTTCAGGTGCAACGAATGCATTTTACCTTATTGATTTGATTTACCGGGAATCCCGGGCCATCCAAAGTGCCTGGATGTTTTCCCCGAAATTCTATTTTCGTTTCTATCTGAAGACACACAAAATGAAGGAGCGGATAAAATAATAAAAGTAGCAGTTTCTATGGAAACTTGAGAGGCAGTGTGAAGCAACCGGTGGGTAACTATGGGAACCAATACGTCATCCTAGCTGCATCGATCTGGACAGGCACGTGTAGCTCTTCTGAGTGAAGGTTTCTTGGTATTTTGTTTGTGATTGAAATATTATGTTTTAGGGCGGCATGAATTCATGGTTATGCTTTAAAAAAATTTACAATGATATAGTTATTCATCTGTCTCACAAAACAATAACTCGATCAGGATATTCAAATGGTGTATTAAGCCTTTGACATTTCTTCGACTAATTTTCTTTTTATACCACTCTGAGGTTTCAGGTTTAGAAAAGTGACAACTGTAATTTGAATAAACGTTTCTTTTGCTTGTTTTACTTCTAATAAGTTTTTGAATGAATGAAAAAGTTTTAGTTCCCTCATCTTCTAGCTATAATTTGAAAACTTAAATTACCTTCAAAATTTAGTTCGGTTATTGTCATATCTATTTCATGAGCCTCTTTTCCGTGTGTTTAAAAATGCGTCAAGTACCTAAATTTACAATTACACTCAGAATGTGAACAAGGATAAGTCAATGTTGAATTTTTTGAGCACTTTTTGGTATTTTTCTGTAATCCAAATAAATATGGAAAACCTTTTAGACAGATAATATATTCTAATACTGCTTCCCCTTCTTTCATTGATGACATTTACGTTGTCCTTATTTTCCATAGCGGTATATCAATTGCCCTTTTTACGGTGATTAGAAAAAGATTGTGAAGTAAAATATTTATTTTTACAAAATATGCAGCATTTTGAATATAGTTTTTTTTACAAGAGCACCTCCGATGCGACTTCATATTTTACTATTGCTATTCTCACATTTATTTATTATGATATATAGGAATTATTAATTACGGAAGGCTTTTTTTTAAAAAAATATATATAGTTTCAAATGAGAGTTCTTGCATATTTTAGTATATATATATATATATATATATATATATATATATATATACTATCATTCTGTATAGCAAATTTAATGCGGTAAATTTATTTGATAACAGTTTCATCTGAAATCAAAGAAATATATTCAATATAAATACTATTTTATCGAAATTCCGAAAGATGTTTACAATTTTATATATTGTTTTAATATTTAAGTGAATATTTCTCTTACCTGCTAGAGGTTTTTTCCCCTTAAGATTAAACATATGTGTAAAATTTAAGACACATAGGTCTTTTTGTGAAATATATGTATTCAAAGCAAATTAATAATTAAGTATTCAGGAAAAAATACATTTTTTTTGGAAAAGAACACTACCTATCGAACAATAAATTAATTATAACAATTTCGTTTTTAGGCAAGAGAAATAAAACTGATTTGTTGATTTTAGTTCACGAAATTTGCTTAAATATGCCAAATGATTCACATATCATGGACATAAAAGATATCATCATTTGTTCTAATAAATATTATGAAGAATTTTGTGCAAATTATCTTAAAAATATTATTGAGGATCATGTAGCAAAAGAAAACACGAAAGAACAACTAGTTCGAAAAGAGACACGCATTCCAATCGAAAAAACTTCGTCCATAAATCGATGCACAAATTACACCTATTTGGAATAATGTTGTTTTCAGCAATCAGCAAAACTTCCATGTAAAAAAAAATTTATTCCAAACTTCGACCCGAAAGAAGACGACATGTCCTTGTTTCTAAATTTGTTTCCGCGGCAGCTCAAGTTTCTGAAAATCGAAGAAAACAGTGAGTCGCCTAATGATATGGCGCAGCTCCGTGGTATAGAACCTAGGGAGAAAGCTCATGACTTCCACTTTCACTTGGAGCGCCTAAGCTATTTCGAGAACTGGTTGGCGGAACTGAACATCCAGGAATTTGAGGGTATTAAAAAAATTTGATCATCGATTAAATGAAGAAATTAAGTCAAAGAATGCTTCTTAGATGAATGGTCTTACTGGATCATCCTTGACGATATTATACAGAAACTGGGCATGTGTAAAAACTTACGGACAGCTAAGAAAGTTACACAAGTGTCTAGCTCAAATGCCAATCATCATTATCATCCAAAACAAAGGATACAATAGTGACACAGTAACCAAGGAATCAGTTCTTCACCCAACAAAACGAAGACGCAGCTTGAGCTGAGATATGACCGGCATTTTCTGTCTGGGATCCCCAATCACAGTAGGTGGGACTCCAAGGTCCGTCTTCAGTCAAAGTAGATGAGACTCCAGGTATGATTTCAGAGTGCAGAGAAGCACTGATGGAGAAGACGACAGACACTCACTGATATGTTACGGCTGCGGTGCCCCAAGAATCATTAAATCCAAATGCCACACTTGCAATCCAGCAGTACAGAAAGACGAATTCTTATCGTCCTCAGTCAATCACATGAAACTCTACAATTTTTCCATAGAATGTTTTCCATCAAGTATCGCGGAAATTTCCTTTTGCAACCCTCAATTAGCAGTGTGTGCTGACATTGGTGCTACATATTCTGCGGCTAGAGAGAAACTCTACATCTTTTCAGAAAACATGTCCTGACCTTTAAGAACAAAATTATTCACATGGAATGGCCGATGAACATATTCGAAAAGCAGAAATTCTCTCAACTGTTGTGGATATAAGCGTTCAAGGAAAAGTTATTCCTACAGAAATAATTGTAAATACTTTGTAAGAAAAGAGAATACCTATTTTAATAATTTCAGTAGAAATGAGTGGTATGTGAAATGAGTATATACATGGCCCCTATAGGAAAAGAAAACTAGTCTAAGCAAGAAAAAAAAAAAGAAAGAAAAGAAAGCAAGCTCAAAAACAAGTCTAAAAGATGATGCTTTACAAGCTTTTCCAATGGGAATTCTCTCAGCTTATTACATTTTTTAAACAGAAGGAAACAAGCATTTATCTATCTGATTATCCCTCCCAAGTCTTAAGCATCCGCCAAAATTGCCTTGGAACCTCTAGAATTTTTTTTTATGTCATGGGCGTATACTTTGAAATTGAAACTTAGCCTCATCGTAATTCTTTGAATAAAAATGGTTTAAAAGCATTTTTATCCTCCACAATATATCTTATATTTAAATTGAAAAGTTTATTTGTTTGTTTGTCCTCTATACAAACCCACATCAATGATCGTATCACTCCAAAAAATTTCAAGAAGCTTCAATGTTGTGTGGAAAAAACCTTAACCCCATTCTCACCGAAAAAAAAATTTTGAAATTGTTCCTGGTGGTATTTTTCGAAAATCTCCCCTTTTCACCATTTTTCTGCGTTTTTCAGCAGATACAATAATTTTCTCAAACCTTTTTGCTCAAAAGATATACATTTTAATGAGTTTCTTAACGCAATTTGATTTTTAGAGATCAGTTAGAAAATAATGGAGACGAAACAGTTTTTGATTTAGACCACATCTATCATTCTATATTAATAAAATGTAGAATTTATGAGCGTATGTGGAACACATATCACAAAAATGGGAAGACGTAATTCGTTACACGGAGATAGTGGGTGATGATAATGTGCACCTCAAAGAGAGTTTTTCGAAATTCGTTTAAAATTTTAAAAGTTTTATGTTAAAGTGTGTCCGATAAAACAGATTTTATCTTTATTGCTCATACTTCTGGCGCATCTTGCGTCGCAAGACCAGATGTAGTACGTCACGTCATGGCCTTTTGTTGCTCCTGATTTAATACTCACAGAGTTTTTGATGCACGAAGTTTTTTTAAAATTAAGTTATTCATTTGTGTTTGTTATTTGTAGCAGTATAAAGTTTTTTTGGAGATTGTTATATTTCTGCAAGAATTTGTTCTTTGTTGTAGAATTACGATTCTGTTTCAAATGAATCATTTAATAATGATTAAAATTAATTAAACTTCCAACTACTAAACAATATTTTCAACAAAACGTTCCAAATTCTAGCAATTGATAATCCTTCTATTCAAAACATATCTTAGCCTTATTCCACCAATCCCAAAATCTTGAAATTTTCTTTTAAATTCTGATACAAAATAGCTCATATTTTCTATGATGTTTCGTTCTTACAAATACTCCATATGCAAAAAATGTTTTGGAGATGCACATGTAAATGATGCTACGTATGAATAATTCATTCCAGTTGGATGCTCAAATGCAAGAAAAATTGCATAATAATTACAGAGTCGAATTTCAGTTTACATTTATACAGATAACAACTACTTATTTTATTTTATTTTCACTTTATGTATGGAATTAATATAATTAAAAATTTTGATTATAAATGCATACACAATTTCAAATTGCGTACAAATACGCATATTTCAAAATATAATGATTTTATTTATATACTAAATAAATCCGGCTAAGCTTCACTGTGGCTTAGTCTGATATTAATTATTAGAGAAGTAAATAAAAGTATTCTAGTGAACATAGATTCACCGAGAAAGCGCATCATTCAATTTAATACCTTACTTTGAGTTGCCGTGGAATGAAAGAAAAAAAAAGAATAAGATGTTTTCGCTAAAAATCGTTTTTTATTGTAAAGCCAGTAAATAGAGTACATTTTTTGTTTGTCCGTTTTCTGCATAAACATAAATATCAGATGATTTACCGACTCTGGAGCATGAGACATATAAATGCCATTGAAACAAGTATTCATTTTCTAAATTCAAACAGCACACTTGCAAAGATTGTCCTTATGCTTATGCTTCATTAATAGTTATATCGAACGCAAGGCGTATTAGAAATTGAAGTCGTTTGAACTTTGAAGCCATATATGTTGGAATGAGTGTTATTCGTGGTAGTAGAACGTCTTCACCTATATGAGTTCTAATCAGAATTGTTGTTTCAATTAGATTATTCATCTATTTTTAAACTTCTAATTGTATAATTATAATTATAAAATTATAATAAATTATAATTTCAAATTTTAATATTTATAATATTAATAATATATAATTATTATAAATAAATATAGCCATATGTTATAAACAACAATAAATTATAATATATAAACATAAATAATTATAACTAATTAATTTTTATTGATATAATAATGCCAAGTATTTATAACAATTATAATATAAAACTTTTTAATTATTTAAATTTGTATATCACATAGAATATAATGTGAATGAAATAAGAAATTCAAATTTATTTTAAAAATTTATAAAAAAGAAATGTAAACATATAGTAAAGTTATGCAGTAGGAATTATACAAAAAAGACCTGCATTTCTTAGAATAGTTCCACGAAGGAGGAAAAATTCATTCATCCATTTTGCAAACCGAACATTCTCTCTCGTTCTATCTTAAAATTAAATCTTCATCCATGCAACGGTGTAAAAAACGTGCACATATCACCCTTTCTCTCCAAATCATTAAAAAAATAAAATAAAACGTAACTCTACTTTTCAAACATTCTTAAAAGATCAATTTAAGAATCCCTCAAAGTCATTCAATAATAAATGATTTGGGGGGAAATGATTAAAAACCAAAAAAGAACTATATAACGTATTAATAAAATATCTCTCGCTGTTTTCAATGAATAGAAGTCAAGGGGGGGGGAGGAACACACATCACTATGTAGAAGTTTCTCAAAAGAAGATATCAAAAAACACTGATTCGCCAGATTGAAATCGCTATCGCACCCAAAAATCGTCAGTTGCCATGGGGCCTCCGATACTTCCCTTTAACCCAAAACAAATTAAATGAATAGTCTATTCAATTTGAAATACGCTCACTTTTATGTTTTTTGAAAACAGATAATCAAATCACTTCTCAGATAAAATCAAATCAATTCTAACCTTTGATTAAATATTTCGGATACAATATGCACATCAATCAACTGGTCATAGTAACATCTTTTTTTCGCAATGACATTTATTTTTACTACTTACATCATAGTAAGAAAAATCAGAGAGAAAAGTTTTTATTTGACAACAGAAAATACAAAAGTAAAATGTTGACAGGAGCTGGCCTCCCGTGATGGCCGTGATACGGACCGCCGACTGTCAAAAAATGTATTACTTACCTAATCGTACGTTTATTGCTAAAATCAGAAGTATTTAACATATTTCAAAACAAATTAATGAAAATAGTAAAGTGTGTAAGGGAAAAAATGTGATACTTATAGTCATTTTTGACAGATATAACTGATTTTATTTTAACCTCGCGAAACGCTTGGAATTTCCCGTATCCGTGGAAACTTCGAGATAAAAAGTATAGCTGTTACCACAGCCCTTCAGAGAATATTAGATTCTTAAGAAATATTGTTTCTAGGTTAGAAGATTATTCATTAAAATTTTATTTTACTTATCCTCCTCCTTCAAAAGTAGGCCTCTGAAGGGGTGCAAGTTCCAACTACATCCTTTCGAAGAGAAGTAAAATGAATTTCAATGAATTTGGCATTTGAGCAAAACTCTTGGATTACAATACATATGAAAAAGATAAATTTAAAATAAAATAAAAGAAATAATAAATATACATAGATTTCATAAATTCATGATTTTCGCTAAGCGCTATAACATGATACAAAATAAGTAAATTAGAAAAATTTCTAATATAACATTGGAATTCAACTTCAAGATTCTCATGACAATAATAAGCATTCAAATTCAGCCCCATAAAATTGTATGTATGTGTGTTATAATTATAATAATACTATATATTCCCATTTATATTGAAGAATTGTTACTTTGATAGTCAAACTTTACATTCAAATTCATAGTATAGATTGGTCACATTTGAAATATTATTCAAAGTTCATTGCCCAGTTTCTCAGAATGTGAGAGTTTGAAAGTTCTAGTAACATTTGAACTAATGTACGAATAATTACCTTTTTAATGTTCATTAATGGAACATACTCATTCATATATCAAAATTACAATTATTTCCTAGCTTTTAAGGCAACATACGGATTGATACCTTGTGATATTAATTACTAGAACATAATCAACCATATCAAAATTACAATAATTCTCCAAAATGATAATAAGAAATAAACATATATTATTCAATGCGACATACAAAGTAAAATATTAATATACGATACTCAACACTCCCAAAAGCAGTTACGTAACAAAATATAATGCTGAGATAATTTACACTCTCAAAAGTAGGATATTAAAAGGTATATTATAACCTGAGTCCTTTAAACGAAATAAGTTCAAGAGTAAAAATATAGATAAATCTCGTAACACATTTGAGTTATCCTCATTATTAGGAAAAAAATGTATTAGAGAATATATATATATATATATATATATATATATATATATATATATATATATATATATATATATATATATATATATATATATATATATATACATATGGTAAATGAAAATAAAAAAAAATTGAGAAAAATCGAGATTGAAAAGCCTCGTCCCTAAGTTAAGATGTTGTTTCCAGAAAGAGTCCACATATGCACACTAAGTGAACAACAGCAGGTATTCGAAGAACGTGTCTAGCATTTTTGTGATTTTAATTAAATCCAGGTAGTATTTATTTATCCTCTAAAACTTGTGTCCATCAGTATTTAAAACGAAATAGTTGATCCGACCAGAGTTTCTAGCAAATTGTCTGCCGTAATGTTTGTATATCGTTTGATGAATTATAACTATATGTTATCGGAATATAAGTCTTGTTTGTTATACAACAAACCGTTTTTATTTCATTAATGATGTGACGTTGAGCTAAATCTCAATTTTCTTTTTTTTTTTTTAACTATGAGGACACATGCTTATCTATTCGTATTCTTTAAAATAAAACATATTGCCAATAAAAGGAAACGTGGCGCAAGTGGGATGAATAGCATTAGGGAGATGAAAAAATACGCTACGGCGAATTGAATATTGAAGCTAGAGAAATCCGTTATTGGTGCCCTCAGGGACTTACCTTCACTTAAGTAGGAAAGGGCATCAAGATCCCGAGGATCCCCAGAGATCTTTTTTTTTCTTTTCCATGAGGTTTACAGCCTTTGGTAAAAAATGGGTGACACGCCCCCGGGATACCCCAGAGATACTTCTCTATTTCCGATCCTTCTTTTTGTCTTTCATTTTCAACTTTTTTTTTTCTGTTTTTCAAAAACCTGGAACACAATTACACCTTGTATGAAGCAGCATAATCATATCTGGCTCCTACATCATTAAACTCCACCATCACACACTAACAGATAGTAATATGTGGATGGTAGAGATTGTTGTGTAACAAGTCAACATCGGCAGCAGACCAAATTTGGATAAATATCATTTTTGGAGTAAGTATACATTGGAGGGACTTAGATTTTCCACTCGAACACTTAACCTGAGTGATATTTTGCACTCGAACCCATGTGAGTTGGTAAGAGAGAGATTGTTATTCCAAAATATTGTTGCGATATCCGTTTTTTGGCAAAGGCGTATGAGCTAGATTCAGTCTTGAACCATAAACCTATATTCAATCACTCGCTGCATCCTATTAAACTTCTATCCGCAGGTTGCTTTCGACTATGGTCAATAGAGGAAATTCATCTGCAAGCAATATGCAGGGAAGCATGAACTGAAACGGAGTGCATCCACTTCGTATTTCTATGTTTATTACGAATACGAAATTGGTTTTATTTTCACGCCATAATGTATCACTCCAATTCGATTGTGAATATTCACGTGATTGTAGAAATAAAAAAAATAAAACTAATTTCTTGAAATAAATGAAATAATGAGAATCGTCAAATATATATTTGTTATTGAGAGTATTTTTTCAGGAAGTATTAATCTTGCTTTCAGGATTTCTATAGTTTTATTGATTTTCTTAAAAATATTATAGTATTGTAACTCAATCAGTAATCAATATATATATATATATATATATATATATATATATATATATATATATACACCTCCCGCTAAGTAGTATGGTTGAGATAGGTTTTTATATTTCTGTTGTTGCGTCTTGTATCCTCAATCTATAACTAATTTATGTTGATTTCTTTATTTAGACTTGTGTGAAATTGTACGTGATATTTTTGGTGGAGGCGCGGGATATTAACGATCATTACGACTGAGCAGCTACGTTGAACTCTACGCCTTCAAAGTCTCCATTCCAAGTTTGGCCAATTAGCGAATCCGAATTAAAGCATAAGAAAAATGGCTGACCTAATGATTTGTTAAAACACCGAGTCAAAGTTTTCAGATACGCCGAACAACTTTCCTGTGCCACTACTGACATACCAGCTACCTAGAAATCCATGTATCTGTTCTGATGATGACCAACGAGATGCTAATAAATGGTTCAAGGTCTATGAACGGATCGCATCCTATAACAGCTGGGATGAACAGATGTATTTGACGAACGTCGTTCTCTACCTCGCTGGAACAGATAGACTATGGTTTGACAATAATGACACTTTCAGGAATTGGACCACGTTCAGAAACTACCTGAACAATACATTTTACCGTATAGATTGTCTAAGACGCCCAAACGAAAGATGTTTGCTTACTCGTGTGCAGCAAATTGACGATACGTACTAGTCATACATCCAGGATATACTTGCCTTGTGCCGAAAAGTGAACCCGCCCATGCAAGAAGACGAGGAAGAGGCTCATCTGATGAAGGGAATAGCAGAAGATTTGTACCAGACCCTGCTCATTCAAGACTATAAAACTTGATGGATTTATAAAACTCTACCCGCCATTTTGATTTCGTAAGCGTAATGTTAAGCCTATGGAATTTCGACTTTAATTCTCCCATCTTTACTATTTGATATATTTCAATGCAATTAAGTGCCTCTGAAGGAGCAAAAAATAATGAATGCTTCTGCGGAATTACTTTCCCCCTCCGATTTTTAAAAATATTTTTACCCATATTTTAAAGATTCGTTTGCGAAATTTCTGGTCTTTAAAAATATTTTTAAATATTTTTAAAAATCGGAGGGGAAAAGTAATTCCACAGAAGCCTTCATTATTTTTTGTTTTTTCAGATGCACTTTATTGCATTCAAATAGATCAAATAGTAAATATATGAGAATTAAAGTCGAAATTTCATAGGATTAACATTACTTCCACGAAATCAAAACAGCAGGTAGACGGGAGCATTAAGCATACACGGATTGCCAGGCCCTAAGTTTCCGTGGCTATCCAATGTTTGTATTGCATCAGCCGATACAGACATGGCAGATCTGCAGTTCCTTTTGCGTAGCATTGTTAAGGAAGAACTTCAGAAGATCTCATGTCGGAAATGCAGTATACTAATGACGAATACGCACCTTCAGAGGACATTGTTTCAGTAGTCCGGGAACTAGTTGTGGAGGCTCTCTCTCCGATCCCTAATCCAGCTTCACATAACCCCGCATCTTCTTCAGTTGTCCGCACTTATTATCGCTAGCAAACCGCCCCATCCGCTCTCCACGCCGACCCAATGAGGAAAGTTAAGCCAGGCGCACTTTTTTGGAGGTGACGCCGCAACTGAAAAATTCCTCCAACACATATTTCTACCAATATGAAAAGAACATGATCTATGTCATAGTGAATTGACGATGCATAAAAGCCCTAGTTGATTCAGGTGCAGATTATTCCGTTATATCTGAAGAACTACATAGAAAGTTAAATGTTTCAATGTTTAAAAACTGCTTGAAGAAAAACTTGTAGCCGCTTACGAAAGCTATGTATTGAAAGTAGTTCTGAATGGGACGATAAGGCCGTTTAATTTTCGCGTGTTTTCTCAGTGCAGCCATCAAATGATATTTGGACGGAATTTTTTTCGTGCAACTGATTCCGTTATTGACTGTGGAAATGAAGAACTACGACTCATCGAAATCCTTCCAGTGAACACAAAGTGGATCAGATTTCTTCGCATTTGCCGCTAGAGGTTACCTAATGGAAGCCTATACAGTGAAGCAAATATGTGCTCTTAATGTGCAAATTGAAGAGACAGATCAGGCTATGATACCTAGCAACAAAATTTTAATGTACAAAAAAAAAAAAAAAAAAAAAAAAAAGAGCTATTTGTACTAGCCTCGATTTTTGATATTGAAAATGGCTGTTATAAGGTATGGGTATCAAATTGGTCTCAGCGAACTCAAATTATACCGAGGAGAAAGAAAATAGCCAGCTTATCAACGGTAAGGAATGACTTTAGTTCACTGAATGAAAAAAGCCGATAAAATTATTAGGGGCATTTGCCCAGAAAGCAAATAACTCGAGAAAAATTAAGAAACATGCTTGATGCCTAGCTTACAACTACAAGAAAAAAAAATGAGCTCCTGAATTTGCTTCAAGAATTAAGCGATGTATTCGATTTCAACAGGAAATATGGATGCACATCAGTAAAACATAAGATCGACACAGGCGATAGTGCTCCGATCAAGCAAAGACCTTACTGTATCTCAGCCAGTGAGAGACGTGTGATAGAATGATCGATTGATTGATTTTATTAACGTTGCCCTAGAAGCAACACGAGGACAACTGGAGACGGACCTCATAATTTTGAACCTCGGTCAAGTGACGAGGACGACACCTGAGCTGGCACCCCTCTTCTAACTCCCACACCAATCTAATGAGAGGACTTTGAGCCACGACAGATTTAACGTGCATCAGCCGCGGCTACACGACGGGTCTTCAGTGACATCAAGGCCTAAATCCGCGACTCAACGAAAACCGCCGGCCACGAGTCCGAAACCGTGACCCCTAGGCTAGAGTGGTCTTGACGTGTGATTGAAGACAAAGTTCAACAAATGATACATGAGGACGTCATGCGACCGTCAGATAGTCCGTGGTTATCTCCTGCAGTGGTCGTGAAGAAGAAAAATGGCGAATGGAGCTTTTGCGCTGAGCATGGAAAACTGAACAAAATTACTAAAAAGGACGTTCATCCTTACCACGCATTGATGATGCTTTGAACTGCCTAGCCGGTGAAAGCATTTTCTCAATGATGGATTTAAAGTAAGGCTATTGGTAAATAGAAATCGTTGAAAAAGACCGAGAAAAGATGGCTTTTTTGACTTCAGATGGTCTTTAAGAATTTAAACTCATGCCATTTCGCTTATGTAATGCTCCAGCTACATTTGAACAGATGATGGCCACAATTCTTCAAAGACTCAAGTGGAATATTTGTGTTTGCTACTTAGATGATATCATTGTATATGCGCCGAATTTTCAAAAACACTAGATATGCTTGAGGAAAATCTTGAAATGCACCCAAGAGGCAAGACTAGTGTTAAATTCAAGCAAATGCTCATTCGGAAGAAAGAAACTGACGATATTTGGTCATTTAGCTGATGAACAGGGAATCTATCCAGATCCCGAAAAGTTAGCTGCTGTAACAAGATTTCCTGTTCCGGAAAAAATTTCAGATTTCCGTAATTTTCGGGGTTTGTGTTCGTATTAATGGCGATTTATCTGGAGCTTCGCAGATAAAGGGAAACCCTGTATGACTTATAGAAAAAAATGCAAATTTTTCATGAAACAGTTTACAAAAAGAATCTTTTTCAACCCTGAAGAAATTGCTCATTGGATACCCTGTTTTAGGACGTTATCTTCCAAGCGTGGAAATAAAGATATATTCAGACGCTTGTGGATATGGCATAGGTGCAGTACTATTGGGAGCCCAGGATAGCAGAAAAAGACCAATAACTCATGCATCCAGATACTTAACAGCAGGAGAAAGAAATTACTCAACAACAGAAAAGGAAAGCCTTTCTGTCATCTAGGCTCTCAATAAATTTCAACCTTACATATTTAGAAAACCACCACTCTTTGAGTTGGCTCGCCAATGTAAAGGATCCATTTGGAAGACTTGTCAGATGGACTCGGAGGTTGAAAGAGTACGACATAATCATCATAAGAGCGGTCGCAAACATTTCTTTTGCCGATGCCCTGCCGAGAAAATCTTTCTCCAAAGCAGAAAGCGAAGACCGTAATGAGAAATTCCTTTTCTAATGTTAAGTACAGATTACAGAAAAAGAGTAATTGAAAGATAACCGGTGGAAATTTGTAATTAAAATGCTTAAGATAGATAACGAATATCGAAGCTATGAACTGTGAGACGGTGAATTGTACCAAAAAAAAAAAAAAAAAAAAAAAAAAACTAGGATCCTGTGGGACAGCAATGGCTCTTGGTCATACCAAAACAACTTCGATCAGATCTTCTAAAAGTTCTCCATGATGCGCCAAATACTGCTCATCTCGGATTTGCTAAGACGTATGACCGAATAAGAAGAAAATACCATTGGCGAGGACTTTATGGTAGCATTCTCTGAAACATGTCGCACTGAAAAGAATATCTAAGACTGAAATATCCTCCTTAACTTCCATCAGGTCAATCTTACTCTATAAAGCCGTTATATATGCAATTTACAAAAATTGAAATTGATCTATTAGGACCCTTTCCCGATACACGAAACGGAAATAGGTGGATCATTGCTTGTACAGATTATCTGACGAGATCTGACACTTGCAAAAGTATTGCGAACTGCTGAGGCCATCAAAGTCGTTAATTTTACTGTTGAAGAAATCATACTGAAACACGGTGCTCTGAGAAAAACGATAAGTGATAGAGGATGCGTTCGTTCGTATCAAACATTGTGAAATATATTAATCCTTTCTGCCAGAATTAGCATCTTTTGACGACTATGATCCGTGAATGACCTATCATCCATATACCATTGATTTGACAGAAAGATTTAACAAGACATTAGTGAACATTCTTTCCATGAACGTAGATGTTGAAAAAAGAAATAGGGACAATATTCTACTCTTTGTAACCTTCGCTTATAATTCAGCAATAGGAGATACTGTGAGAATCAGACCATTCTTTCATATTCATGGAGATATTCAGACTTCTTTCGAACAATAATGAAATGTATGACCATTACGTACATCTTATCACCAGGTTGAAAAAGCTAGGCAACAGGAAAAACTCCAAATTCTCGAAGCTCGAGCCAAATGACCGCGGTAGCCTAGTGGTCATGGTTTCAGACTCGTGGCCGACGTTAAGTCGGCCGAGCCCTGGCCACTAAAGACCCACCGTATAGCCGGGACTGATGCACGTTAAATTTTTTGGGGCCCAAAGTCCTCCCGTTGGCATGGTGTGGAAGTTTGGAGAGTGGGTGCCAGCTCAGGTGTCGTCTTCGTCACTTGACTGAGGTTCAAAATTACGAGGTTCGTGGCCAATAGCTCTCGTATTGCTTCTGGTGCGACGTTAATAAAACTAAACTAAACTAAAGCTCTGGCCGATGATGAACGTCGATAGAACATCGATGATGAACATAGGCATCTACCAATCGCTTACAACATAGGGGACTTAGTTTGGGTGTTAACACCAGTACGAAAGGTTGGATTGTCTGGGAAGCTTTTAAGACTTTATTTTGGACCGTATCCAATAACTCGATGATTATATGATGTGACATATGAAGAAGAACGTACGGAAGAAGACCGTAGGCGACGAAGTGCAAAGGATGTTCTTCACGTCCAGAGGTTAAAACCTTATCTTAATCCAAATAATCAAACTGATGAGAAGAGAGTACTTAAGTTTTCAAGGATACCTGTTTAAAGGAGTCGGACCAGATTGCAGAGGGGCGCTGCTTCTTTCTAAAAAGGGGGAAATGTAGCGATACTCGCTTTCTGGCAAAGGCACAAAAGCTGGATTCAGCTCTATAGGAATATATAGGGGTAAAGGTTTGTTTTATTTATTTTAAAACTTTTCTATAGATTTGCATTTTATCAACATAGAAAGTTATTTATTTGTTTTAACTATGAGTAGTTTAATTTTATGCGCAGGCAATGCATGCGTGGTATTATTACTTTTTATTTTGAAAAGGGGGTGGCAAATTAGGGTTCACCCCTGGTGGCAGAATTCCACACTACGCCACTGAACACGAGGACTATTGGTGACGGACATCATAATTTTGAACCTTGGTCAGCGCAGTCGGTTCCGCCTACCAGTGAGGGGTACCGATAACTTTGGCAACCACTGTCTAGTCTTTAAGGTCCTAAATACTGATTTGATTTGCTCATAAAAAAAGATAAATTGTGAATGGGGCTTGGAAATTCATAAGAGTGGTTAAATTACGTCGGCATATCTTATATGTGGGAAGGAAACAGATACGAAAGGGTACCCTAAGAGCCCTGTCAACGCTGATTTGAGGGAGTAGCCGAGTGACCCTTGCAGAGCAAACTATCATTTCATACCTCTGCATAGAAGATCTTTAAAAGGGATCATCTTTCGCAGTGTCATTGCCCTGATGTTTTGTTTCCCATTCAAAGCTATCATATCAGCTGTAAAAAATCAGCCATCAAGGAATTGAAGCAAAACAGAATAATAAAATACGTAAAAGCTATGATCATTCTGAAATCACTGGATAACATTAAACAATTAAAAAAAAAGCAGTGAACTTCTGTTTTAAGAAGGATCTATTTACTTCTGGTCAGTACGATTAATACTGCATGAGTATTTCGAGGAAAAGGAGCTTTTTTGTTTCGTAATTTCGCTTTTGATTGACGGAAATCATCAGGTTGAAATGAGTCTTTGGCCAATGAGTAGAGTGGAAGCTCCAGTGTCATTATCTTCATTTGATTAATTTAAATTTATATATATATATATATATATATATATATATATA
>BMAW01083863.1:652725-666293 GCA_019974015.1 Nephila pilipes | reverse complement strand
GCTTCCACTGCCCTATAGTCCAGGCTTTATGACTTAAACACCACCTTTTCCTGTTAGGGGCATTAGCATCACTGATGAGTGGCATCTCAATTGCAGCACGGCCAGAAATTCCCTGTTTATGAAGCTCCCTTCTAATTGTTTTGGTACTCACAGGGTTCTGTAACACAACATTCATTTCAGCAGTAACTTTTGCAACTGTGGTCTTCTTATTTTTCGTCACAATTGCCCTTAATGATCGTCTGTCACGATCACTCAGCACACACTTTCGTCCGCGCTGTGATTTAGCAGATAATGTTTTTCCGTTTTTCAAATATGCGGAATAAATCTTCGATACAGTACCTCTTGAAACACTAAACACCTCGGCTACCTTGCTAACGGAAGCACCTACCATACGTGCTCCAACAATTTGCCCACGTTCGAAGTCTGTTAACTCTGACATAATGCAATGACAACCTCACATAACAGTACATCGACAACAACTGAACTGTTTAGCACATTTACGAAGTTGTATAGGTGGCGTTAGTAGTCAAAAACGCCAGCGCCACCTACATATTTCATTAAAATCAATTTTTCTTTTCAAACATGCATTTTACAAGGTGTTTCCATATTTTTGTCCACCCCCTGTATATATATATATATATAGATGGATGGATGGATTTTACTATAAATTTTTAAAAGAGACTTAAAAATACTATCTATTTGATTGAAATTTAAAGGAATCCACTTGCTGCAAAAATTAGAAAAACTGTTATTGGGAACTTTCTATCCGTTAGAATTTAAGGAACTTTGTAGAAACATTAAATATAGATTTATAAAATAGGTACACAAAAACCAATAGCTGATTTTTTATCATGGAAAATACAAAGAATGCAAAAAATTAAGAAACAAGGTATCCCAGTTGAGTGTGCGATTAGCTTCAATACGGATAATGATAATTTCTATTGGCTATACAGGAGCGACAGTGATGTTCGATACTCCGAATAATAGTGTATATTAACCAAGTTGGTAGTATAGCCTATTGCTTTGTCAAGGCAATTCGAAAGCCCCGAAGTGTTTCCAGGGGCCAGGAAAAGGAAGTGAAGTGACCAGAGAAAGGTCTAACTGTGGTAATACGTCTCCCTAAAGCATCCCAAACGTGATCAATCCTGTTCAAGTCCAAAGAATGTACTGGCCGACATTACACTCAATAATCTCCTCACGATGGTAAGAAGTCGTTCTATATGTCCTTAGAAAATCTAAGAGACGGAGCTCATAGCATCGAACATTGTTTGTTTTTAGTAAGTATCATGACTCACTACCACTGTCAAAGTCTCAGTTACTCATATCTGTGATCATGACTCTTTTTGTACCTCAAGAATTCTTTGCCATAACTTTTGCGGCCAATGACATCATTCTGGCTTTCTTTGGAAGAGATTCACTGGAAGCGACGCATTATTTCAATCGTTGCTCAGTTTCCTGTGTATAATGCTGAATCCAAGTCTCATCGAGGGTGACAACTCCACAATGAGCAATCAAATTTGGCAGCAAATGACAACCAAATAAAAACTAACTTATGAATCAATGTCAAATTTGTTTCTGCTCCGTGTAACAGATGGCAGCCCCCAACAGTAACATCAATTTATCTTAAGGATGCCATCTGTCTTCAAATACAAGTACTTTTTGAACTACCCTCGTAATTTTCCTCCATCCGAGCTCTGTATGGTTTAGAATTATCGTCTTGTAGAATGAAGGAGTCACCCACTGCACCTTTGTAAGAAGGAAAAATTGGATTAAGAATGTTGGTTTCATATAACTAAGTATTAACAGTGGCTCTGGAAATGATATACTGGTCAATGCGGCCTTCCAAAGAGATACCTGTCCACACATATATACTGTAACTAAATTTGTCTCTTTCATGGATATGATTGTATTAATAGAGGGTTCCTGGTTTCCACCAGACCAACAATATTTACCTTAAAAACGAAATCTGGACTCATCAGCAAGCCACATTATTAACTTGCACTCTGATGTGTACGTGAGTGTCCAATTCAACTTTTCATTTTGCAGGTGGGGTGTGAGGGGTTTGACGCCTCATATAACTCTAACTCGTGAAGCATTGTGTACGCAGTTGGTCTGAATACCAGCTTTCCAGTGTCTGCTGCAATAGGAGATCCGAAGCGGATAGGTGTGAAACGGCTCTGTGTCTCCTTGCGATTAGCTGAAAACTGCAGTCATCTGCGTCACTTTTAGCTGTAAGTCTTCCTTAATTGTACCTTCAAAAATCTGATTCTGTTCTTAGAATTGCAGACTATGAATTACAAAAGGGATCACATTTAACCTTCTTACTGCGTAGAATTAACCCCTGCGCGTTTCTATTCGCTCAATGGCACGCTTTCGTACTTCGGTCATACAAATGATGTCGCGTACTCATATGTAAAACATCATTATCTCGCAATACTACTCTGTTTCTACTTATAGAAACTGTGTGCATTTAAAAACCAGTTTCGATTATGTGTTCAATGGCTTTAAATAATGGCATTTTCTCAAATTTGCATATCATATTCTGATGGAAGGCTACTTTTTACGTATACCACGTATCTTGTATGAACATTTAATTAGTTTTAACAGGGTAATCGCACTTTTTTTGATTTTTCTTACAATTTTGGAAATCAGTGTATTAAAGCAGAATACTTGTAAATTTGAAAAGGATGGAGACTTATAAAAATGTATTTCTTAAAAAAGTTAATGTAATCAGTTTCTTTTTAATAGATTTTAAATTTAAAAAATTCTTGCAGTTATCTTTGATCATAATAGGTACAAAAAAATTGCTACATCTTGAAACATTTTTACTTTTGAAAATTTCCCTTGTTTTAATATTTGCAATTTTTTTTACTGTTTAATTTTCTAATTTAAATTTATTAATGATTCAGTTATTATTATGTTTTATTTGTACAGTTTTTAATGACATTATTTACGATTATTTTATATAATTCTTTTTTTCCCCACACGATTTATGGGAAATTTATCACGTGCTTTCTTTCTCTCTTTTCTTCAAGCTTGATATGAATTGTTTAATGTTTAATGAATATATGACTTTTTCTCCGTTTTCTCTTTTATAATTTTTTAAAAAAATATTTCAATTAAATGAGTCTCCTCATTAGTTTACTGAGCTTTCTTAGAAACCGAGTGGTTATGGCCAAGAGCTACGAAGTTGGCGATGTTGAAGTCGAACAGCTTAGTTCCATAAAGACTTGTCGTGGAGAATAATGAAGTTGTTTCATCGCTTAAAGGCAATTGAGTCTCGAAGTCTTTCAATAATGTCATGTAGAAGTCAGGAGAGGAAGGTACTTGCTCAGGTTATGTCCTTGTCATCTGAATGGTGGCTCAAAATTAAGAAGTCGGTCACCAATAGTTTTTGTGTTACTTTAGTGTGACGTAAATTTAAAAAAAAAATTGAAAATTAATTAAAGTTTGCTGTACAGAAGTAAGCTTTTAGTTGTTATAGGCGTAGAAGAAATTTACTTTTATTGAAGAAGAAAGATAGTAATTGATTTATTCCATAAGATCATCATGTCATGATTTTAATCTAAGATGAAATGATTAAATTTCTTTTCTTTCTTTCTTTCTCTCTCTCTTTTTTTTTTTTTTTTGTGATTATTCAAACCTCCTTCCTTTATTATCAAATCATCAATGATATAATATGTATTTAGAATGAATTGCAAGTGCATGATGTTAATTATTTTTCAATTTCAATGAAATTCATTTTCGTAATTCCTCTTCAATTTGTAAAATTTCTTCAACTGAAAAGACTATTTCAAAATTAAAATAAAACATTTTAAAGTCAAAGTGTTGCATTCTGGTTTTTAAGACAGTTTTAAAAAGAACATTTTTAAAGAGCCATACATAGAAAATATTCTTTGAGTGGGTCCACTTTTAATTTAGATTGAAACGTCACAAAATATCTTATTACACACACAGACAATTACTTATAACTTAACTTCTCATAATTATTTTTGTTAATTTTTTTTAGTTTTAAATTTGTGTATGTGTGTGTGTGTGTGAAAGACTTTTTATAATTACGATCATTAAATAACTGCGAGAAAATGAAAAAGTAATTGGGTTCTGTTTCTTCTGTTTTAATTATATTGCATTTATTTATTGTTGCATAATTACATATTTGTTATAATTATAGTATCAAGATTAAATTTCAAAGAATTCTAATTCATCTTATTCAGATGATCTACTCAAAAATAAAAAGTATTTATTCTGAAGTTAAAAATATATAAGCGTATATTGTGAAATGTAAATAGTCGTGAAGATGTAGGTAATTTTCAAGAAATACTGAACCGAAAAGGAGAAACTTTTTTCAATCACGAAGAAACACATATTTTATCAAATTGTTAGTTCTATAAATTTCTCAATTTATGCCACCATTATTTATTCTAAAGATGGTATTAATTTGAGGGGAATAATAAATTTCAAAATTATATCTTTAAATAACGGTATTTCTATTCAAATTTCTTATGAATGATTTTGAATGGAGGATGTTTGAAACCTTTGCTACGTCACTGAAGGTATGAAAAATTTAGTATTGCATGATATAACAGAATATGTAGAACCTAACCTACAAAGCATTGTATGCAGGTTACAATAAAAAATTAATACTTAAAATAAAACGAATTAAACTCAAGGCTTATGTAAACTAATTCCAATTTAATGATTTTGACATAAGCAATAAAAATGATATAAGCTACAAAATGCAACAAAATTAGAAAATAAATTTCTTAGGCTAGCATTATGTAGCAATCATAAAAGGTAAGAAAAGACATTGATTATACATACCAATGTCGGATTCTTAGTGAAAATGGAAAACGTTTGTTTGAAACGCTTTTGCAAAAAGCAATGGTCTTGGAATAAATTATTTCAAGAAATCGCCATATTTAGAAAAACAACGCCAAAAAGGGCCGGTTTAAAGTTATCCGAAGTGATTGATGAGTTGTATGGGTATATATCTCTTGCAGGAAGGGTGGAGAGATTGGAAACACAGCAAACATAGACAAGAAGTATTGCACAATGAGTACAAGACCTAATAAACACGAATAAGTTGTACCCATTACCTTAATAAATCAGTTCTTCGGCAAATTCCTCCCCCTCCCCCCTTTTATATTAAAACGTTTTTCTGAATTTCACTTGGTGTGAGTGTGAGAGAGAGAGAGAGTGTGTGCCTGTCATCAAATTTTCGATCGTTAATTTAACCAACTTCCCATCAAGCTAGAGCTTTGAAATTTTGGGAATCGTTCTTACTCGCCTAACAATGCAATATTTAGACGTTTGCGACAAGTTTTAACTAATATTTCAATAATTTTAATAACTCAAAATATTCTTTCCTCTCGGCGCTTTTAGGATTGAGGAAAAAATTTCTTTCCCCCTCTGGGAACACCGGGCACTCCCCACGCCATATGAGGTATCGTAAACCTTTTGTACTCACAAAGGGGAGATACTATCTCCCCTTTACTATCTTGGAGATAGTAAGGGTTGCTGACTTTTAGTCAGTAATCATTCGCAATAAAGAAAGTTTCCAATTTTTTTGCGCCATGTCTTATCACAATAATTTTTTCTGAATTCTGGTTCCCATTTTTTTTTTTTTTTAATAGAATGACTTACAAACTTTCAAATGCATGTTTTGATTTTATGAGTATTATGAATTTTTTAATACTCTCACAAATGTCTCTTTTTAAGTAAATTTTAATGTTAAAAATAACTAACAGTTTTAACTAATATTTCAATAATTTTCTTTAATAAACTTTGCCACCATATAAAAACATTGTTTTTAAAAACGTTATTTTTTATATCGAATTATTTAAAACGTTTTTCTGAATTTCACTTGGTGTGTGTGTGTGAGTGTGTGTGTGTCATCAAATTTTCGATCGGTAATTTAACCAACTTCCCATCAAGATAGAGCTTTGAAATTTTGGGAATCGTTCGTACTCGCCTAACAATGCAATATTTAGACATTTGTGACAAGTTTTAACTAATATTTCAATAATTTTAATAAGTCAAAATTTCTTTCCTCTCGGCGCTTTTAGGATTGAGGAAAAAATTTCTTTCCCCCTTTGGGAACACTGGGCACTCCCCACGCCACATGAGGTATCTTAAAACTAACAAAGGGGAGATAGTAAGGGTTGCTGACTTTCAGTCAGTAATCATTCGCAAGAAGGAAAGATTCCAATATTTGACGCCGTGTCTTATTACAATAATTTTTTCTGAATTCTGGTTCCCATTTTTTTTTAATAGAATGGCTTACAAACTTTCAAATGCATGTTTTGATTTTATGAGTATTATGAATTTTTTAATACTCTCACAAATGTCTCTTTTTAAGTAAATTTTAAAGTTAAAAATAACTAACAGTTTTAACTAATATTTCAATAATTTTCTTTAATAAACTTTGCTACCATATAAAAACGTTGGTTTTTATTTCGAATTATTTTAGTCTCACAATTCTTCTCCTTTCAGAGACGAGACAAAAGTAAAACTTACAAATTCAAAATGTGAAATGGGCTTAAAAGATAAAAACAGTTCTATTATTGTTATTATTATTATCTCGAGTTGCCTCATCGTCAAAGAGGATTTAGAATGTTTCACAGAAATCGGCATAAAGTTATTTCAGGCAGGCACTTTGCTCTTTAATTCATTTTGTGCTCATCATATAATTTAATTTTTATGATATAAAAGAACGGTGAATTGTGTGATTCAATTAGCTCAATGTATTCTTTTTCTTGTATATTTAGTTCCCTTTTGAAAGATTTTGTAAATTTATGTAAGAAGTTAGTGCCTCGATACAGGTCGTGGAAGTGACGTCATACCATCTCTTCCTCTCACCCTGTTTAGATGGAAGTGGTTCCATAGCCGATAACGGACCCAAGTTATCATGCTTATCTTATTTTAACATTTTTACCAGTTATATAATAAGTTATCATTTTTCCGCGCAAAATTCTTTAGACAAATAGTATTATTTTGCTACAGTATAAATATTATATCTGGTACATTGATTTACACTTATTTTCGTTTAATTAATAAAATTAATACATTTTGTATAAGTTACAGTAGGACCTCCAGAAAGGAACACTTCTATTTAATAGTCAAATATGGTTGTCCCAATCCCTTTGTGTATAGGGAATTGAATAGTTTATGTATTTACCTCTTATTAAGTAACACTCTATTTAAGAGACTGAAAAAAGTTTGAAAACTAAGACAGAGGATAAAAATTAATTATAAATAAAAATACTTTTTGTTAGTAAGACATGAGGTTTCGATGGCAAGTTTGTGCTGAATGAAAGATAGTTTTCTGACAAGAGACCAATAAAAGAAAAGTTAATCCCTCTCTTTTGGAAACTGCTTTTCAGTGGAGAGAAAGGGAACAAAATGCTAGCAAAAAGCAATGTGCGGTGTAATCAAAATGATATTTATGTTCATAGCCTTCAAAACCCAGCTATTCATGTTACAGTTCTCCGTAGGGGAAAGAAAGCTGAAAACTCTTGAGCGTACCAAGCTCTTGTTCCTTCAGCTTACAAAAACCAAGGAAACATGGCTTATTTGGCAGCGAGCATTCGAAAAAACTTTAATCCTTGCGTATGCAATAAGTCTGGCTAGGCATCATTTTGGTGATAGAGTTACTTGTATATTGCAATTATGAAAATTCACATTGAGGCTTACATTTAAATAGGTCTTATTTTTAGTACACACTGTAAGTTTAATTCATAAATTCTCAAAGTGGTTTATATGGTCCTCCAGAGGTTCCCTCTAACCATCAAAAAGTCCATGTCAACGAAAAAAGAAAATGGGAGTGTAAGACATGTAGTTAGGGGCCCACGAGACTGGATCGTATATAAGTAGGTTATCACCAAAAGTCAGGCGTTCCGTAAAAGCCATAATGCACCTAACACAAATTTTACATAGGTATTTATACATAACACTTATATAATAGGCATGTAAATTAGCTAATTAGGAAATAATGAAATATATTTCATAAACTTATGCCATTTGGTACATATTCACTTTGTAAAAGCTTGCACATTTGATACCAGTAACAACGCATAGTGCGCATACGTGCAATAGCAGTGCTGTACCAGAGTTTTGCAAATACGGTTTAGACTTGTATTACTCGGGCTTGCAAGGACTTTTTTAATACATCAATTCAAAATATAAGTGGCAGATGTCAACACTGTATTTGTTTTCTGAATAAGTAGATATTTCCAGAAATATAAATAAGTAATTAGGTACATACAAGTTAAAGTGAATCAAAATCATCTTATTTGAACTTTGAGTGACATAAATAAATTTATCTTTATGAAAAAAATTTGTAGTTTCTGATTAAGTAGAAACCCCGTTCATACACACGTTTACGATCCCATACAATTTTTAAAATTTAAAGTGGATGCGTCTAAAAATAACAACAAAGTCAGTTCTGCGAATTGTTCATGTTTTGTGGTGTGAACGAAGCATTCCCCTATAAAACTCAATGCAATATTATGAAATGCAGCTAGTATAACGCAATTCCAAATTTAGCAAGTAGTTATATTTTCCTTATGAAAGGATTATGACATTTTATGGTGGATATAAGGTGGTATTTTTAAAATGTTTCTTAACACTTCTGTATATCGTAAATTTTGCACTGTAGCTTTATTTAGTGAATATTACAACCTGGAAAAAATGCTCCAACATAAAAAACACTCTGTAAACCTAACTCAAGATTAAATTAAGATTTTACACCGATAATCAATTATGAATCTTAAGGTCTTATCATATTTAAATAGCTTAATACAGGGGTCGCCAAACTTTTTTGATCATCGCCCCCTATATAATTTTTCGAAATCTCCATAGACCCCCACAAAGGTAATTTTCAGGTAATTAAAATAAAACTATATATTAGTCTAAATATTTAATAAATCAGAAACAGTAAGTAAAGTAGATACAGATTTTTTACTTCTTAATGAGATGAGTGTGCCTGGTGTTTCTTGGCAAGGTTCGCTATATTGGGTTCGAAATTAGTCAATTTTAACCGTAAATCCCCTCGAAGCTCCACATTTAATTTATTTCTGTTTTTAGTTAAAATTGAATTAACGTGACTGAAACCGGCTTCAACCATATACGAACTTGGAAACGCTAGCATAAATGGCTGAGCCATTTCGTTAAGTTTCACATATTTTTGCTTTATATTTATATTAGTCCAAAATTTATGTATTGTCAAATTTTTAATAAGCGTTTTTGCTTCAAGATCGGACAATAGTTCAGCAAGCTAATCTTGTATGTTGATGTCGACGTTATCAATTTGCGCCGAAAATGGCGCAATAATCCAATCAGGGAAGTCGATGTTTTCCAAATCAACAAAGCGCAGTTTAAAATCGTCGCTTAATTTTTGAAGATGATTTGTATATATTTCCAAGTCTTCTTCTTTTATTTTTAATTGTTGCAGATTTGAAAAATACTTATAATCCTTACGAAGCAATGAAGATCTTAATAAATTTAATTTTACTTGGAAGCCTAACAGTATTGTCCGAGCTTGGATAATTGTTACATCTTTTCCTTGCAGTTTTGTTTGAACGTCATTAAATTTTCCAAATAAGTCTGCTAAATAAAAAGTATGGTTCTTATTGTTTTGGAGTTCATTGCTTAGAACAGGATTTATTTCGTTCAGAAATTCTGTCGTGGAGTCAAATAAATTGACGAGCCGTTGCAAGCATACACCTCTAGACAACCATCTAACCTAGGTGTGCAGAAGTAATTGGTTAAATAACTCATTGTTTCCCTCACAAAGTTTGGCAAATAATCTTGATTTAAGAGGTTGAGTTTTAATTTGATTAATAGATTTAATACAAAACTGTAAAGCTTCATGTAACTCTGAACTCAGATATTTTGCTACTAAGTTGTGTCTATGCAACACACAATGAATAGTACGAATACCGGGCACTTTTTCTTTGAGGCATGTAGCAAAACCTCGGTAACGCCCTACCATAGAAGGTGCGCCATCTGTGGCTACTGCTATTATATTTTCAAGCAGAATGTCATATTTAATTAAATATTCTTGTAGACATCTAAAAATTGTCACTCCCTTCCCATCGGTTTCAAGATATTTAACAAATAAAAATTCATCTATGAGTCGTGCATAGGCTAAATACTATGAGTCGTGCAAATTACAAACTGGTCACAAGGTCAAGTTGTGACGTCACGGTATACATACGAAAATACATAAGGAAAAAAGGGGCAGATTGTTTTCTGATTTATTATTTTATTTTCTATAAAGAATATAATATTAAGTCAATTATAAAAATATTTTAAATTTTTACGTACGCAGTTAGATATGTGTGATTTGCGTATTAAGAACTGTTTTTCTTTCGAGTCCCAATAGACCCCCATTCGACCCCTTGGGTCATATAGACCCCCTACTGTTGTTAAATAGACCCCTAGGGGTCTATATAGACCACTTTGGCGACCCCTGGCTTAATATTTGTCCATACATGACTGCTTCTGATAATGGTCGAATCTAAAAAGAATTATAGCCAGTATAGTGGTGATTATTCGAAGTTTGGCTTCATTCCATAATTGTCGGGAAAATATTTGCCCGTGTACCTTGTTATGGGTTAATTTCTAGTTTAGAGAGCTGCTTTGAGTGATACTCAAAACCGCGCCAAAATGGCACTAAACGCGGAATTTTCAAACTCTTAATCATTTCAACTGGATACAGGAGTGCATGTTGTCAGAACAACAATTTTGTAAGCTAAACTTTTCTTAACTAGATTTGAATTTTGTACCGTTTTAATTAATAAAGATATTTGAACAAAACCTTACGTGTTTCTTATTTTAAAATTTCCCACTCTACTGTAAACCGTATGAAAGTAAGTAGCTCTGTGTCAGTTATCAAATATTCGTTTAAAGTTGATGATTTTTAAAAATTCGGTATGAGGTTAGTGGTCAGAAACCACTCAGGCAGGGTAAATTCTTGCCCTTACAGGTATATTTCCAACTTGTCGCGTGACTGACAGGTAATTTTTCATCCTGTCTGGTAAATTTCGTACTTGTTACCTGATATTTCCATACACTTTGCTTTCACTTGAATGTTTTGGAATGCCTTGGGTGAAGCTTTACTCTCGATTTCACTGTTTTGGAACACTCGAGTATAAATACACCGCAGTGTATTACTCTTGTATTACACTGCCTATCTGATTTTCAAACTATCCCTAAAAAAGGGTCAACGAAGAACACAAAAAAATCAGCGCTTTATGTGACAAAAATCTTTGGGAACATCTGATTCAATCAGATTACATCCTGCGGCATAAGGATCAATATGTCGTTAGCTTTGGTGTCATCTACTGCATAATTGTAGATGTTACCTCTAAGCGAAATCTAAGGATTCAGAAATTTTAAATTCATATACACGCTAAATAGAGTGCTAATTTAAGACACTGTCAAAAGAAAATGTAAATCTGAGCAGTAATAAAATTATTCATTTAGTCGAGGTTATTCATTGGATTTTAAATATGTGAAAAAAAATTGATTAATGTAGGAAATAGAAAATAATTTCTTTATTTATCTATAATACTTCTCAGGCCTAGCGCTTCATTCCGAAAACTGTCTTTTTGGTATCTAATCCAAGTGCATGACATAATTTATAAAATGCAATTCTTAAGTATATATATATATATATATATATATATATATATATATATATATATAAATATATACTTATATTTATACTTATATAAATATATAAATATATAATATATACTTATATAAATATATAATATATACTTATATATAAATATATAATATATATATGTATGTATGTGCATGCGTGCGTGCGTGTGTATTGAATAATAATAATCCTAAAAGTAACAATTATTAATAAAAGTATAAAGTCTTTCTTTTTAAAACAACTTAAACAAAATATAATCATAACGTAATCGCTTCAGAACGTTGAAATACTAATTTTCTTATAGATAAAAATAATAAAAATACATTTAAAAATTATAATTGGGCATATTAAAATAAAATGAATTAGACCTGAGTATTTTAAGTAACGAAAACTGACAAAAATTTTATTAAACATGAAAAAATCTATTTTACCCATTTATTTGAATTAAAATGTAAGAAAATATAACACCATTGTACGAAATTAAAATTTAATTTCTTGCCTTCGTAGTTACACACATTTAAGAATAATACTCGAAATCGATGTTTTTCTCTTCCTCCTTTTCAACACATAATACAGCTATTTTTGAAACTCTGTATCGATCTTTTTAAATATTTTTTTAAAAAAAATTATCATCTTCAGTTTTGAGAAGATTCTCTCACATGAAGCTGCAATTCCATATGCGGTCAAAATAATGACCAGCCAAATCATAGAAAGCGATTGAGAAAAGAATCTGCTAAGACCCATTCTACAATATAAGCGATAAGACATTCAATATTTAACATCCATTTCTTTTTTCAACATCCATTTACATCCATTTTACTTTTCAAAATCAAACTCGGGACTGATTCGACATGCCATCTGAATTTGAAAATATGCAAAATGACACATAAGTCTGTTTGGCATAACACATCATAAAAAGATATTAGTTTTGGAAAAAAATCGATATTTTAATATCCTCACCTGGAACCCATAGGAGACTATTCGTTTAACAGTTTCAAACATAGATTTGAATTCTATGATGGCTTTGAATTTTATACTTTTGCAAACAAATCTATATAAGCGTTTGAGAATTTCTTTCGTATTATTTTGAAGAATTAATCTAGCATTACTTGAATCCTCTTCAGGCATCCTTCTTAAAATCTTTTTTTCTAATTACTGACATGCCATAATTAAATAAGTCATAATTTTAAAATATAGTCATTTATAATTCAAAAACTCATCATTAATAATCTAGATTCTTGGTCTGAATCGTAAAAATAAAGAAAATCATAATGTATTAAGAAACGAAATATAATAGATAAATAGATAAACGAATCTTACTTTTGCTATAGACTCCGTAATTAATTTTCAAAGCAATTTAAATTTGTGAGCAAAATTGTGCTTTTAAAAAATAAAATTTGAATTTTGATCCTAATTTTATAAGACAAAATAATATTTAAAACTTAGTTTAATAGTTTTAAATATTTTTCAAAATATTTAAAACTATTTTGAAATTAAAATTGTTCATTTCCCAGATAGAAAATGAGGATTTGCGTCCATTTCTATGCTTGAAAGTGTAAAGAGAATATGCTGAAAGTAATAGCAATTTGATCATATATATTGGAAAAAAATATATTCCAAGGGACATTTGAAAATCGTTTTCATGATTTTGCAAGACAAGAAAACTGCATTCTCGTCTTTATTAGCCCATTTTCACATAGTGAACAAAACATTATGCAGATGACTAGTAGTATACAAATAGAAGTTATTGACTTAAAAACAAATTTATTCTTAAAAATAAAATTTGATGAGCTTTTTCTAGTTGAAAATGTTTCTGACCTAATTAATTTCTACCGTTTATTATCATGTGAACATTACATGAAAATTTTAATGAATTGCTATGAAAATTATATATATATAT
>BMAW01083863.1:556613-652625 GCA_019974015.1 Nephila pilipes | reverse complement strand
GATAAAGCAATGAATTTATCATTAAAAAACATAAAAGTAAGAGAACAATTAAAATCCAAAATTAACAAAAAAAAAAAACATTTATAGAACTACGTAAAAAAGATGAATAAAAATTGAATCAAATTTGAAACTAAATAAATAATGTGGGGTTAAACTAGTTCTATGGTACCAAACCTCCCCCAATGCATCTTGTTGGGTAAAAATGGATTACTCCAAAATTCAATTTGTAATTCAAAGAAAAGAAACAATAAACAAAGAAGAAAAATTGAAAGGCGAGATATCTCAATTACTAATTATTTTCAAAAACAATTGTTTTCCAAACAAATAAAATATATTCTTCACCTAAAAACTTTCCAATTAAAATTTTTTAATCAAAAACCATCTATTAAAATATCCAATTAAAAATTATCCATTTAAAAATATCCAATTAAAAATTATTCAATTAAAATATCCAATTAAAATAATCCATTTAAAAATATCCAATTAAAAATTTTCCATTAAAAATATCTAATTAAAAATTATCCATTAAAAATATCCAATTAAAATTTTTTATTTTTTTCGAAACAATAAATAAATTAATAATTAAATATTTCAAGTATCATATCTAATAATTAAATATTTCAAGTTAAAGATTTAAAACTTTAAGAACTGCATACCGGAATCCATGTTTTTCATGAAAAATCAATTCAAATCTCACAATTGTAAATGCAAAAAATCAAAAAATTACATCTTTGACAAGTGATCATGAACGTCAGTGCAATAGGCTAAGGAACTTTTTAAATGATGATGTCCACTACCATGCACTGTTGCCAGATAAAATTTGGAAGTCAATAGTACTTAACTCATTTGAGTGTAAAAAGTTTCAATATAGATTATTTAATAAAATATTTAATAAAAAATTTAATAAAAATCCACCAACAAACCAATCATGACCAGAAATCATATCAAATGATATCAAATCAGAATTTTAATTGTTAAAATTATTTGAAATCCGATTGAGTGAAATATGTGTCTGTAAATGTGTAATAATACAAAAATGTTTCAAAATATCTTCACAACTAGACCACTAACTAGCTGTCTTTGTGATCCTAATATTGTGATGGATTTGTTATGAAACGAAAGTTTAAAAATCCATGAATGTCCTGAAAGGCAATAGCCCTTATGTACATATATATACTCTCTAAAACGACATACAGATATGAATAAGTATCTTCATTCACGAAATTTATTAAAATCAAAACCAGGTCACGAATAATTGATTCAAATTTGAAGAATTCTGTAATGCTCTCAGTAACAAATTTAACACCAAACATTAAAAGACTATCAAAATACATATATGCTAAAAAATTTATTAATGGTTTGTAATGTGCGTTTATGTGCTGTAATAGATATTTTTACATACCATAATTAACTCATTTTAAAAAGTTATTGATGTCTACTAACATATTATAGTAAAAAGGTAATTAAACATACGCCTGAGCCAGGACTCCTTCTAAAAAGCAGACAGAACAGACAAATACAAGTTCCAAGCTGATTTCACTCTCAATACTAACAACTGTGATCCAAAGTTATCTTTCTGATGGTTATAGCATCAGCATGATGGGATCACCCTCTAATATAGGAAATCATTTCTGATTGTTGAGGATTGGTTCTTTATTACACTGGCGTAAATTAATTGATTTAACTGCGTGATTAAGTATTATTCCTTTTCTTTCCTTAAGCGAATCATATTCTATTCTTATCTCTATTTATTAAACCCTTATCATAAACATAAGACGGTATAAAAAGTGCTCGTGTTATATAGTGCATCTGAACTCATCTGCCAAAAAATTTACAAATAATATGCCAAAGGTTGGCCACCCCTCGTCTAAGGCATTTTAAATACTCAAAAAAAAAGTTTCCCACGCAAATGCTTCCGTATTGGTGTGTATGACTAAATTACACATATAGGTACTCGGCACGGAATGGTGGGAATAGTGCTGCAGCGGTCGTATTTAAAAACGGTACTTACTTAAGATCGCGCCTCGTACTTCCACAAACTAGTTAAATTTTGCTTTCATTGTTTTAACTGCAGAATAATCCACGCTCCAACGTGTTACTGACAGTTTTGTTTCACATATGTAACAATAGATACGTGAATCGTACTTTTATAATATGTTCCATCATCAATTTTGAGAAAAATTTAAAATTCTGAGCGAAACTGTGTTTGATAAAAATAAAATTAAAAATTATAATTTTCAAGATGATATACATTCCTTGATTATATTTCTATTTATATAAAAAATACTTTCCTTTTGGACTTATTACTCAAATCAAACCAGAGATGACACCCCCCCTCTCCAAACTTGCACACCACGTCAAAGAGAGGACATGGGATTTCGACCAGATTTAAGGTGCATCAGCTCAGCTACACAGCAGATCTTTTGAGGCATCAAACTTCAACTCATGACTCGATGGAAACAACAAAGCCTGTGAGTTTCGCGACCATGACCACTAGGCTACAGCGGCCACTAACAGGAAGGAAGATAACTTCAATGCCTTCTCTGAACGAATGTAGTTGTGAGAAAGTCGTTATCAATCACTTTTAGGCCATTACGAAACAGTAGAATTCAACAATGTTATTTTTAAGAAGAAAGGGAGATACACTAATGCTCGATTGTAAATCGAACCCTTTTCCCCCGAAGAAGACTGCTAAGCTCATCGTGTTTCTGAACCCTTCTCTGTAAAGATAAGTACAACTCATTCTCTTCTCTCAGTAATGAAAAGGAGAAAATTATATGTGGTTGGCCGGTATGCTCTTGTCCTTTCTCTCTCTCTCCCAAACCACACCATTCAGCATGGAATTTTGACCTCATTGTCATAATGTCACTACGAGATCTTTCAACCGAAATCAAAGTAGTAACAAAATATGGAAAATAAAGTACTTCAAAAATGGTTCGATCTTATGAGACACTAATAGACAGCTGATTATTCTAAAATTACTGGACCTAGAAGTCGGTGAGCTAACACCACAGACGGAAAACTACTCTTAATCGGGAGTCCTCACCACGTCAAAAGAAGTCTTCAGTTTATCCTTCATCATCTCAGCTGAGTGTATGAATATTGTTGTGGTTTTGTATGCATATACGGTTATATAACCGGCTGAAGGACTATCCTGTACTACAGCTTACATAATATTTCAGATAGAAGCAACCATCAAGTATCAAGATGCCATTAACAAAGAACTGGTTCTAATTTTTATTCTTCTGAACTGGTCAATTATCTGAACACATTTCACTGACTCTCCTGATCATTTCTCCCACTGTGTTAATCGGCAACAAACCTTCACATCATCATAAATTAATATACGTAAGGGTAAAAAGGGCTGAAGCAGAGGACTTTAGGAATATAAACGAATTAATTAAGAAAAATAAATTATTGTAAATAGAAACTCGGCATCCGTTTTACTTAAAGCAACTTGTCCAACTAGTACAACTTTTACATTTTTTTTTTCCTTTTTTGCTTAAAAGACATTTAAAACTATTTGTTGAAACATGCATTCGATGATTTTCAATGTTAGTCAAGTTTTTCAGCGCGTTCTTGGCAATGTGGCTCAGGGTGATAGAAGTTGGTTCTCAACGTTCTCTAAATTTTCATTGGACTAAAAACGCTTCTCTTTACCCCAAATCTCTTTAATACACACTAGTGGGTAACATCACGGGGAAACACGTTATAAAATGTCAAAATAAACAATTACAGATTTGTGATAATTTTCTGAATGTCCTTGCTTCAAATTACATCTCCTCCAGATGGTCATAAAGATAAACCATTTTTCTCAAACGGACTCAGAGTAAGCGCAGGATTCCCCGACTTGACAGTGAAGAGGAAGATAGTATGCTCCGCTCCTCTGATCAAGAGGATGTAATTACTCATACTATTATTCAAGCAACACTTTTCAGTGCTAATGGAAAATGAATAACCATATATAAATTTCAACAAACCTCGAATTTGACACCACAATATTCTCGGCTTGTGAAAATTAATAGATGGGACGCAAAAACTCTGCTTAGAAAAAAACGAAGTAAATAGGTGGAAGATCATCCTCCGTGATACCTACTACCCAGATTATGAGGACCGACTGAAGCAAGCAGAAGCTAGAGTCCAGGAATATGTGAGTGAGCTCTTCTCTATTTCCTGTGATAATCATGGTTGCTCATTGCATTGTAAGAATGTTTCTGCCCAGATACTATAGACAGCTCCCCAATCTTCTGAAGAAAATCTTTTTTTTTTCTTCAAAATTCAAATCTAATATCTACAGCTTCTTGCAAAAAGCGTAAAAAAAAAAAAAAAAAAAAAAAAAAAACATGAAAATTGTAACTAACACAACAGGATTTTCCACTCCCAACCCTACCCTGTATCCCCAATTTGACAAGTTGCCACCTAATACATCCCAGAAATCCAGGAAGAAATACAGACTGAAAATAAATTCCAGCCCCTTTCCAATACTGAAGAAATAGAGAACAATGAAACTGAACCAGAAATTTAAATTCTTATAATTACAAAAAAAACTCCAACCACCTCCCCATATCATATTCAAAATAAGAATTCACAACAGAGATCAATTAAAAACAATTAATAAAAATTTCGTTGATGGTCGTACCAAACTATCGGGAGAAGTTATGTCTAAATTATGAAGAAGAATACAGAAACTTATGCAATTTCTCTCAGACAACAACTTTGAATTTTATGTCGTCAAACCACGAATTGAGCAACCAGTGAAATTAGTAATTAAATGACTTCCGATATACTCAAAAACAGAAGAAATTGACAAAGAATTCAAGGAGTCTGGGTTGATTGTTTTCAAAACAGTCCAGCTCATCAACAGATTTACAAAAAAAAAAAAAAACATTTCCGATTTTTTTTGATAATCTTTCCAAGATCAAGACATGTCAAAGAAATCTGCAAAATTAATAGACTTTGTTTCATGACTATTATAATTTAAGCCTACATAAGAAATCGCGCCAACCAATACTTCAATTTTAAATTATTTAATCACAGTTCTTCAAGCTGTAATTTAAAACCCAGATGCCTCAAATGCGAAAACCCCTGCAAACTCTCTCTCTAAAAATTGATACATTAAAGAAAGAATCACTAATCCTTTCTCACTGGCTTTTTGTAGACATGGGCATTCATGTTTAGAGGCAAATGTTCCTCCTTCCCGAAACCACCCAAAAGTAATCAAAAAGCAAGTAACTTCAATAATTTGAATTCTCACAAGAGAACATCAAAGAAAAATCTGATATTTGAAAATACTGAAAATCATGGCTCTTCGTGTCCCGAGAGGGCGCCTCGAGGTAGATCTCTCTACGAAAGCAGTGAAGGAACACAGAATAATATATCAATGCACAAAATATCTCCACATTTTCACAAAAATACAAACCAAGATAAATGTGAAAATCAGGTCTCTGATTTCTCAGAAATAGTAAACTTTCTCTTTAAAGTTGTTAACATCTTTAAGAGGCATCCAAGAATTGGGCAATATCTCAAAGATTGCAACAGCTAAAATGCTCGAAAATATCTGATCCTAGGAGTCTAGACAAGCAAATATAATGATCTAGAAACAGAATGTTAAACGTATTTTACCTCAGAACACTCCCAATTTACTAAAATGTTATAATAAGCACTGAATTTTTACTTTTAAATCAAGATTTAAACGGGGCAGCCATGATAGAACCAATTCACCGCCGCGACGCCGCCTACCAAATACTCCTCACTTCTCCATGTCTCACTCACCAAATTGAAACCTTACTTTCAGTCTCTCTAAGCAGATGTAAAATCCTCAGGCTCTTTCTTCGTGAGTCTCTAGAAATCATCTCACTTATGAGCTGCTTTGCATCCCCAATCACCTGTAAATCTTCACAAGTTCTCTAGGACTCAGAGCACTCAAAAAATATATTTGTGGAATTAGACTTGAAAAGCGTCAATGTTTGCTACATAGACATGTTTTAACCCTCCGAAACATTTATTACACATTTCGCTGATTCTATAGAAACTCTTAGAATCATGCAGACTCCCCTCGTATTTCCATTAAGTACATGGAAGTGTCATCTAACTTCTTAATTACCTGCAGCATGTTAAAAGTGAATTAAAGTTTATGTTTTTACATTTTTTGGTTTTATAAAGATTACTTTTTGTCTACGACTGGGTTTACCCACAACCCCTCAAATCTACCATTATAGGTATATATGCCAGTTTACTTATACGAGATTTGACCTAAGGTACTATTATAAAAAAAGATTGAAAATATATTGATTATTTTGTCAATGTACAGCCTTTTAGTTTAATCTTTGATCGACGAGTGTGTAGCCCTTCAGGATGTTCACAACTGTCAATTTTTATGAACAGTATATCTATAGACTTACATTTGAGGGAAGAAATGTTACAATTTTAGCTCTTACTGAAATAACTCGCAGTATCGATGTTGTACATGTATCTGATGAACATGTTTGAATTGCCTCGTAATAAATATGTAAGTGTTGCGACTGATTGAGAGCCTGCGATGATACAAGCAAATCAGAAGAAAAATTAGAAGTCAACAAAGAAAAATTGAAAAAATAGTAGACAAATTTTATGTGTAATTTTGAAGATTTATAAATTTCGAAATCTACATTTGCATCATTGTGAATTCATTTATTCGTGATATATTATTGAAAATTGTATTCCAATGACTTAAATAATATTTATTAAAAAAGTGGCCGAGAATTGAAATTAAAAGAGAGGTATAAGTGAATTGAGCGTTACAAAATAATGCAACACAAATTTACTTCCTTTACTAAATTTTAAAAACTTGTACCAGAATCAAACTATCCATACTTAAAGAAAGATATTAATAATCTTTTATCAATTTCTTGAACAACGAATTACTTTGAATCTTTGTATTTTACATTGAAGATCATTAAGTCAAAATATCGTTTACAATTAACCTATCATCATCTCATAGAATCGCTGGGAACGGCGATAATAAATTTTATACCAAATTTCAAAAGGTTGACCAAAGATATTCGCGTTATTTGATATATATATATTTTATATTGATGTAATTTTATTACACTTTATTTTTATTTTTAAACCTTTGAAATAATTATTTTGTATTTTTTATACAAGTATACTTTACATAGCACTTGAGTAGAGAATTTGCAATCATATTAATATCAAAATATATTTGACTTTGGGTGTTTGATATTATTTAACTATGGTGCGGCATTTCTTATGACGTTGGAAAAACGTGAAAGCAACTCTCATTGACCTCTCGTGGGTTCACTGTTCTTATATAATTTTGGTACAATAATAACATTATTATGTGTGTGTGTCAGGCAGATTATATTATATCTTAGTCACAGCAAAATATGCCTATTTCTGTTTTCTTGGAAATACCGATATGCGTCAATAAGTTTTTGTTTAGTTTTACTACCTCTCGTTTTCAATAAAGATGTATTCAATCCAAGAGCCTAAAACAGATAAGTAATTATTAAAATAAGATAATAAATTTTTTTAATAAAAATCAATATTTCTTGAAAAATAACATAAAAGACCCAGTCTATCTGCACAAATTAATAAGTATAACTTAAATGAATTTAGTTTTAGAGTTGAATATTAAATATTAAGGACGTCAAGAAAGACATCACAAAATTAAAGGAAGGGAAAGAATTATTTTATTCCCTGCGGCTTTAGTAACATGCTCTCGTGAGCGTAACTCCCGACAATAATCTTTAAACAATTCTCCTAGACGTTGTTTGATTTGAGAGTCTCGACTTGTGAATTATACAAATCTGGTTTGCTATACGAGGTGTGGCGACGAGGTTATTAAATAAAGAGACTGGCGCTGCTACAGAAGAAGTACGCATACTCCAAACACCAACGACCGACAACTGTTTAGTGTGAAGCCTTCTCTTTCAAATGAAGTGCCTCTCCATTCCGTAAGCTAATCCATATAGCTGTAGCCTTCGTTCGCATTAGAGTTATTTTCTGTGTGTGTGTACCAGAAAAATTCCAAGTAAAACAATGAACAACGAACTGTTGTGAAATTTCACATAAAACTTGGGAAAAAAAACATTACTGAAACTTATAATTTATCGAAACAAGTGTATGGTAATGAATATTTATCTTGTGTGTGTGTATGTTTTTTAGAGGTTTAAGCGTTTTAGAGATGGCCGAGAACACGTCAAAGATTATTCCCACCCTGGTCGCCCTTCCACGTCAAAAATGGATGACAATATAAAAAAAAAATTGGTAATCTGGTTCGGTCTGACCATCGATTAAGTATTCATGCGACTGCTGAGTCTGTAGGAATAGACAAAAAATCCGTACTGTAAATTTTACATAACAGTTTTAACATGCAAAAGGAGTGTGCCAAAATGGTGCTTAAAATTCTCACAAAAATTGGTAAAATCGAAAAGAATATGCAATATAGTTTACAGTGGCAAAGCGTTAGGAGGGCAAATCTGGCCCTGGGTGGCACAGATCTGAAGGGTGGTAGGTAGCCACCGAGCCGGCTGATCCTGTGTGCAGCATCAGAGCATTAGGTCAGATAACTGTATTGTCATTGAGACTACTTAAATTTTTTGCAGAATTTCAAGGCAATTGGACAAGGGGAAATGATTCAAAATAGAGTTGTAAGATTTGACAAAAACAAATACACTTACTTTTAGGAGAAATGAAATAAAATCTTGTCAAATATTTTATTCAAAATAAAATAAATTTCACTTTTTGAATTTCGAAACGGATTCAACCGGCCAGGATCCACTGTTCCACATAACGAATGCAATTAGTGTATCCGTTTAGTTTTTTAAAATTATTGTATTATTGTCCTTGACAACTCGTAAGCCCGGTCCTAGGCAATAGGCAAGGTAGATGATTACCTACGGCTGCAAAATTTAGGAGTGACAAAATCGCCTGAAATAAAGCGGGAAAAAAAAACCAAAGAAATATATTTCGATTACTTGAATTTAGAAAATTAAATATAGCAGCAATTGATAGGATTCCCGACATTTCTGCATTGAGAAATACTCCGTCTAAAGAATTTAGCATGCATAGTCACCTGTAACAAGAATAGATGGGCTTCTGGATATTTCTATTCATAAATAGTGAGATGAGCCATCAAAAAAGCAGGCTCCGCTCGTGGCTCGCCTTTCCCCGGCGAATTGCTTCGAAGAAAAAAGGACAAATCACAGCTCATGAATTGTGGCAGATCAAGTTAGCAGTACATCAATCCAAAATTTTATTGTACTAAGTAATTGTTTCTACAATCTTTTTTATTGTTTTAGTCAGTGGAGTCGGGATCAAAGAGGACACCACCTCAGAACTCTGTAAAGGTCGTATTTATAGGCATAAATGTTGCTCCTAATAATCCCTCCTTTAAGCATTCATGAGAGATGCACTTGAATTCAAGTACAACAGATGTGACAATAAACACATTCGAGTTTTATGACATGCTTGAGGACGAATGAGAAGAAAGGGATTAGTATTATCCTGAATAAAGTATCCTAGTCGAAGAAAGAGAGAGGGTAGCACCTTTACATCGGGGATATTTATTTTGCTTCTTCTATTTGTAGTAAACGGAACAAGTCAGTGCAGTGATTCTTCATTCCGTTTAAACAGTAAAGGATGATTATATCTACATTTTCAAATACTTTTAAAATTCTTAAAGATTATTTAAGGCACAAATATTTCGATCCTATGTGAGATAAAGTGAAACAAATATCTTACTGTGTTTTCTATTATTATAAGGAGGATGATAAAAATAATATTCCGTAAATTTAAAGAAGAAACTTTTGTAAATATATCTGTACTTATTACTTTTTCCTTAAATATGTACAGTGGTGCCCAAAACTTAAGAACGAGATGATTTTCTCAAAATAATTTTGTGCAAAACCTTCCAACTCAAATATCATAAGATCCCTGGCAAGTCAAGAACAATGAGTAATGCAAGTAAATCAATCAAAAAGGATAAAAAAAGAACTTTATTGAAAAAGTAGCAGAGAGCACAGTGCGTCTGAAAGCCGAAACATCCATATGACAGGTGCCCAGCCAGAAACAACCAGCCTTTAGTTGGGAATATGGTTTCTCCCGACTGCTATGCAGGTTTCATATCGTCTGGTCATGCTGAGTAAGGGTGGATTTGGGTTGAGCATACTGCTCCATTCGTCTTGAACTCAATCGAGCTCCGGAATTGTTACTGGTGGTAAATTACGGTTCTGCGTTCTCTAGAGAGTCCCATATATGCTCTATGGGATTTAGATCCGGAGATCTTACCGGCCAATCCATGCGTTCAATTCTTCACTGTCCAACAACTTTTCGATAGCTACTGACAATGAGCTGGCTCATTGTCGTCCATGAAAAGGAACTGTGGACCCATAGCGCCTCTTAAAAGACGGACATACAGAACAAGAATCTCGTTACAATATTGAGCCCCCCCAGTAACTTAGCTAGCCTTCAAAGATGTGAAGGCCGGTTCGGCAACCGCTATGATGTCTGCCAACGAGAACACCGCGACCTCCAAACCGGTGTCTTTCGATGATGTTTAAGGGGTTACAGGTTTCCCGCTCCAGATGTGTATGCGTCCAGACTAGCTACTCAGACTAAATCTGCTCTTATCTATAAAGAGTACTCGAGCCCATTGATTATCTGTCCAATTCTGACGTTCCTGGCGCCACAGACCTTCCTCTATTTTTCCAATGATTCGACCTCGTTTAAAATCATTCATATGTTGTCTTATAGATTGATTGTTCGACATTTCACATTGAGGCAGCAACTCGACGTCGCTTAAGCTGATGCACTCCGAGCAATCACTTTCTTAGAAATGTTGATCTTACACCGCCGGTGCGCTTTATCCCGCTGCGACACTCCCGCATTACGTCTAGTTGCATATCTGCGCCATGTGCTACTGTCCTCACCCTAGCTAATCACCTGATTGGACTTCCAGTCCGCTCTGCCTCTTCGTTTCGTTGATAAATAATTTTTCGACACTTCGTCCTTTTTTTTTTTTTTTTTTTTCTTATATTGCTGCTATAGGCTAGAGTTTCAAGAGGGTTAAGGACACACGTTAGAACACAAAAAGCGTTGCAGTATACATGACACGAAATCATTGAAAAAAAATTGACAATGCCAGAGAAGTGAACAAAAACTAAACTTGAACACACAAACAGACGCGGGAACTTTGTTTGTTACCATACAATCATTTTCTTTTCGATGTTTTTTGGGTCTCAGGCATCTGGTGCTGTGTAAAGTGAACGATGCCCAATATTAATTGCAAACAGAGGAACTTAACGTACATCAGTGTGCTCAGAAAATAAATTCCTAACAGATAGTATTGGAAGAGAAATAAGAAGAAAATACGAAGACGAGGCTTTAAGTTACGCTAAAAGTTTGTGAGCTTAGAGATTGTCATTTTTATTGAGCCTCCAAGACGAATTAGAAAGAGATACATTTTTGATAACAAAAGTAGAGATATTTGCTTATCGCACGAAGACGATTTAAAATGAAAAATGTATTTTTGATTACACATAATAAGTACTGAAATTTGAGAAAAGTTCAAACAGTTTCAGAAATTGGCTGAAAAACATGCTTTTCTAAGGCCTGAAATAATATTGGGTGTCGTAGATAAGGAATGCAACCTCGACCAAGTTCTTCCAGATATTGGAAAACAAGAGTTTAAGCTTGAGTGTGAACATCTACATGCTTCAGTAGCTACAACACACTGTAAGAAAGATCTTATAGACTGAGTTCATTTAAGTTTATTTTTGGGTTAAGGAGGGTTACTTAATATATTTATAATGCTGAGAATATTCCTCACAGCTATCATAAATAATGGGAGTTGTAAGAAAAGCTTCTCTAAATTGAAAAAAAAATTATTTAAGATCTACAATGTCTGTTGAAATTAACAAATCTAGTCAATTTGGCAATTCAACAAGTGGTATACATTGATGATTATATTAAAAAGTTTGATTTACAAAAAACAAGAAGAAATAAATTTAAATTAAGGAAACGCATTTTGTTTTGAATCCATTCGAAACAGAGTATCTCATATTTTTTACAGATTATTTTTCCTCAATTGAGAAAATTTGGGGGCGGCAAACTTAGTATTCACTTCGGGTGGCATAAGTACATGCTACACCTATGCTGGCTGTATCTGACCGTCGGTTATATATTCGTGCAATTGCTGAGACTGTAGAAATTGACAAAGAATCCGTACGGCAAATTTAACTTAACAGTTTTAACATGCAGAAAGTGTGGGCCAAAATGGTGCCTAAAATTCTCACGCTTGAACAGCAAGAAGCTCGCAAAAATGATACTTTTAGTGACATTGAAAATGACACAAACTCATTGGAATGGTTGATAACGTGTGACGAATCGTGTTTTTTTTACTTATGATCCTGAAGCGAAGTGCCAATCCCTTCAATGGAAGAGCCTATCTTCTCCAAGAGCCAAAAAATCTCGAATGAGCAAATCAAAATTCAAAGCAAGGATTATTGGTTTTTTTTTTTCAATATTAATGGGATTGTGTACCGTCACTGAATTTCTGAAGGTCAAACTATTAATCAGCATTACTTTCTCCGTATTATTTGTTAAGACGTTTCCAGCCAAGTGCAGCATTCCAGTATTAAACCATCCGCCTTATTCTCCAGATCTTGCTCCATGCGACTTCTATCTATTTCCTAAGATGAAATCTACATTAAAAGGAACAAGATTTCAGTCTGCTGATGTTGTGAAAGAGAAAGCGGCACTCGTCCTGAAGGAGCTGACAGAAGACTTCCAGCACTGTTTCGAACAATGGAAGATTTCCATGGAATAACCCACCGTGTAACCTGAAATGATGCATGTTCTATCTTTCGGGGCCCAAAGTCCTCCCGTTGGTGTGGTGTAGATGCTAGGAGAGGGGGTGCCAGCCTGCAAGCGTCACTATCTAAAATTACAAGGTCCACGCCAATAGCCCTCAAGCTGTTTCTAGTAAAGATGTTGATAAAAACTAAAACTAAATCCATCATTTTAACAAAAAAAATTCAGGAGGAATTTACTATGACTTATTTCTGAAAATGAAGTTCTTTATTGGTGAAGGGAGACATGAAAAATATACCCTAAAACAAGATAAATTTTGAAAAGTGATCAACTATGACATTTTTGGGTTAACTAAAACAATAGCCTCTTGTGTGGCTAATATATTTGTCATATATTTATATATTTATTATTCGGTTTAAATATAATCTAGAATTCTAAATCTGGAAAAAGAGAACTGAGATGCAATTCTATGAAATTTTTTAAAATATACTATTAACATTTAAGAGATATTCGCGCAAGCAGTATCAAAACTTCTACAGAATTTCTTCCCAATAATTTACTTTGTGTTCAAAAAGAATAGAAAACCTTTTAAATTATTTAAAATTTAAAATGCGCATATTTCGTTCAATTAAGATAGCATTCATTATTTGATATTTATACATGACATTCGTTAATATATTATAAACTCTTAGTAGTTTTCCCTTCTCGGAAGCATGCCCCCCCCCCTTTTTTTTTTTTTTTAATTAAGTACTGAATTTAAGGGAACGAGGTTCTAGAGTGATCTGTAATTTCTCCCAGTGGATTTGCTGTCTTTAGTAAACACGGGTGACATGCTCCCGAGATACTCTAACAATCTTTCTTCATTTTCAACCTCTTTCTCTTTTTGTCATTGCATTTCTCATTTTCTCCCTTCCTAATATTTTCAGATATTTATCTAAATCACACACACACATATATTCTTCATCTTGTCAAATACAGCCCCATCCAACCAACGAACACATTAATTTTCGTATCCGTTCTACTACTCAATTAATATTTGTTTGTATTCTATTAATTTATTAATTTTGAATTATATTCCTTGAGCCTTTTACACATAGAATACATTCCATGGCTCTATCACTTTGGAATTATTTTTTTTTACTTTGGGGAAAATATCCCTCGGGCTTACATTATATGTGAAATTATATTCTACTAGCCGATAACGAATTAGAATCCATATTCCACAAGCCCATTAATTACTGTATGGAATCCATATTCCGCGACTCTATTACTTTTTAGATTCATATTCCTCTACCATATTGTTTTGGGAATAATCATCGTATTTTTAAAATTATGTTCATTATGTTCTATTATACTTTAGTTTCTCTGTGATGTATTTCACTTTCCTGCTACTTAAATAATTAGCTTTAAATCTAGAGATACGTAGAAAAGATAGTTAAAATTTCCCTATTTTATGACATTTTAATATTATCCTGTAAAAAAAAAAAAATAATAAAAAAACTTTTAGTAGGCATACTTTCAAGCTCTCTTTTCCCTGAATTTTCATTGCTGCTTTTAAATACTAAGAATAACATGGGACATCTGACCTATTATTATGTAATGATATATTGTTATGTAATAATTATAAATAAATAAATATTGCATTGAATGTAATTCAGAATCACACATTTCTATGCTTTATATATAAAAGTTTTGATTAAAATAAACATTAACATAAATAATTTAGATATACTAGTTATGCTAACTAAACTATTGCACAATATACTATAGTTTTACACCTATAAATCTGCATTTATGTTTAACTTCATAAAACTAAAAAAAAATCTAAAAAACCTATTTTTCTTAAATTTTGGTGTCATATTAAAAGGTAGAAAAAACAGCGAATTCTCCATTTTTGATACTTGAAACGATTCTAATTATATGATAAAAATACGAAACTTAGCTTAAGGATAAAATATATTTTATGCAGTCTCACTTACAAGATTTAAAATTAATTTTAAAAATGCTTTACGATTTATGGAGATTTAAAATCATAATAATTTGTCTTACGAATTGGCTAATTATATTTTGTTATGACACTACTGCACACTTAGATAATTATTACATATTATTTTCTTCATAATTTGGAATGAACATCAGAAAAACCTTTTTAACATATCTGAAAGAAAAATTAATTTTGAGATAAGAAATACCCATTTTGCAGGGAAAATCTAAAAACAGAAACACTCAACTTCTTATTTCTCTGCTTAAAAATCACTTTTTTCGCTTCTGAATAATTTTAAAAGTATATAAAACTTATCAATTAATAAAAACAATATATAATAACATAGTTTTAAATATCAAAAATTGTTGATGTGATTAAAAATGTTTTAAGTTATTTCTTCAAGCTCTTTCGAACTGAAAGAACAAATATCGATTCAGTAACGAGCACCTGTATATTTTTTGGTATGTCATTATGATAAATTGTGTTAATAATCTATGAATTATAATTACATATTTAAAAGGCTCAGTATTTTTCTAGTGTTTTCAAGCGTAATTAATGTTTAAATTTCCTTAAATGTTTTCTTATAAAATGCTCATTGAAAAGGTATAATTTCAGAAAGTATAGTGTAAAGCTTAAATTGACGACATATTAAGTCATCTTTTTTTTCAGGTTTAATCTTATTGTAATAAATATACAACGGCTATCTCCGTTACGCAGCTTTCAAAATTCTTTACAATAATTTTATTTAATATAAGTCAAATTACTCACTTTTATACCTCGCTTTTAAATTATTAATTAGAAGACAGATTTTCAATAACTTACGATAGTCACAGTGACTCTACTAAATCTGACGTTCATGAGTCAGGTACCATGACCACTACAATTCAAAGTAACTACAAAGTACTCTATATGTAACATCTTCGCTATTTTTGATAAATATTTCTCTTTTGAAAAATGCTTTCTTTATCAGTTTACGTACATATAAGTATTTGGTGCTTTTTCATCTCATTTCTAAAAAAGTGTTCCAGTAATGGAACTGGATTTACCAAATTTCCAGAAATGGAGATACAGTAAAATTTCATTGAGTCGAATTAATTGAGGTAACAAATTAATGAGAAATAACGAATATCCGGGTTAAACAAAGAATTGGAAAAAATGCAATAAAACGCACTAACAGAAAGTCAATTTTATATTGAACAGGTCGAGTACGAATAATCTTTAAAGCATTTTAAGAGATCTGCTTAGTGAACAATAGCAGTGCATTTAAAGTTGCCTTATTGCATTTCCATTTAAATAATATAGCACTATATGCCATTTGCTACTGGTTATAAGAGGAATAACTAAGGTTTTGTTCACTTTTCGAATGGAATATTTGTAAACCCCTCTTCCCCTACTTTCTTTTCATACATTTATGGTTGTTAGAAGATTTTTGTAAAGAAAATAATTTTCCAAAATAAGTGGATGAAACAAATAAATGTTATTATCGAAAAATTCGTACATAACTTCTCACATATTTTTAAAAAAAATCGTGCAATAAATCCTGGTTATTCAGAGATCCGAGTTAAAGTGAAGACACTTAAGAAATTCTACTGTATCTGATTTAAATATACTTCTAATTAGGGATGGTGATTCCTGTTCTTTCCTATTCATTTTAAAGAATTGTTCTTTAGCCAGCTCTTTGGTTCACCTTGTAACTACATATTTTACTATTATATATATATATATATATATATATATATATATATATATATATATATATATATATATATATATTTACACACATATATATACACACACATGGTCATCAATATTATTATTATATATATACATATACATTATTACTATTACATATATATTTACACATATATATACATATACATATACTTACATTACATATATATATTTACACATATATATATATATGCTATTAAGCATATATATATTTACATCATCGTATCATCATATCATCATTGTCAATATTATTATTATATATATATATATATATATATATATATATATATATATATATATATATACACATTCGCGCTTTACCTTCCATATTTTGAAGAAAAATCAGGTCTCTCGGTTAAAGTTTTTAAAATGCAGCTCTGTTAGTTAATATCAAGGTAACATACATTAGGTATTTTTTAACCTCATGATTTATCAATTATTATTTTTTTGTTCTCTTCCAAATAACAATAAGAATCACAATAAAGACAAAAATTTTATAAAGAATTCTTCGAAAATTTTTCCTAGATTTGATTAAATCGTTCTGTGGCAATGCCAAATATATATCAATAAATATAAATTTACTATAGCAAAACATTTTCAAGTAATTATCTTACGTTGCAATATCTCTAGCTGACAATGAAAAGTATTCTTTCAGGGAATAATTAATGCACAAGAAATATATTTATGCAATAATATGCATATTGTATAAATGTGTGCTCTCGTAATCTTATTATTAATACTTTAAAAAATGGAGAATTTTAGAATATGTCATAAACATGCGATCGTGATTATTTATCAACAGCGCACTGTTCATAAACATATATATAAAGTATGAGTACATTTAAATTTGAAAATACAATTAATAGGGGAACGCGAAGTTTCGATTCTATATATAAGTAGAAATAGAAATGAAAACAAAGCACAGTTTTATCTGTCCCCATCCTTCTCAAAATCTATATGGTTGAAGGATCGTTAAGAAACTAAGCCTCCATTTCTCTGCGATAAGAAAGTAGCCAATTTTTTTTCATTCGTCGGTAATCTGCAAGTTAAAGTTTGGTAACCACGAAAGAAAGTTGTATAATCTTTTCTTACCATTTTATAAAGGAAAATTTAAGAATTACTTACTTTTGTAAGGCATTTTGAAAAAAAAAAGTGATTTCTTTCGATCTCTATTTGAACTTTACATTTAAAAAAACGATGATATAAATACTTAAAAAACGTTCAGAAGAGCTTCCAAAGAAAAAGTATTTTGGTAATAAAAGAATTTAAACTTATAGTAAGTAATATGTTAAATAATTATGAATAATGGTTGCGAATAATAATGCATAAATAACTACAAAAATTTATCTATGAAGTTATCTGTTGCCTTACGAATTTCAATTTTTTTCTAGGAACTTTTCAATTTTATTTAAAGTACGTTGGTTGTTCAAGCTGGCCATTAAAATTGCAACACCACGAAGGAAAGCAAATGTTAAAAAGATATTTATTGTCTGTGAATAGAATGGCATGTGATTACAAAATGATTAAATTTGCAAGCATTTTAGGAGGTTTCATACAGGAGAAACAGCTGCCATCCCTGGCGGCTAAAACGCGGCCTTTACCCGGTTAGTATGGAGTCGCATTGGGCTTGATGACAGAACGAGCAACTCATTCCATGCTGCTTCATGTCTATGCCACACTGCATCAACTGTATTAGGCTGAAGAGGGATGGTGAGCCAGCCTTCAGAAAACCCATGACCAGATGTTTTCAATGGATGATAGATCTGAGACCGTGCAGGCCAGGGAAACAATCGAATACCCTGTGTATTGATGTGAAAGCCAGAACACGACATGTAGCATGTATTAGAATTATTTTGCAGGAGAATGCCGTTTGGTAGGCCTCGAAGATTGGACATCAACTACTGGACGTGAATGTGAAATATACCGACTATGTCTCTAATACGATCCGGAATTAGAGATGTGTGTGTCGTGTACCCAATGGCTGCCCAAACCATCACCAGATGCAGATCCCGCGCCGATATCAATGCAAGCAGAGATTGAGACGAGCAGTCTCCCTCGGAGCCCAGACAAGAATAAGGCCATTAGAATACTGCACGCAGAACCAAGATCGTCTGAAAAGAAGAACAGGTCACTTGTATCCAGCTTTGTCGTTCCGGCGTACCAGAGTCGCAGTCTTTCCCTATCCTGCATTTGCCGAAACCGAAGTAATGGTCGCTTTCGTACTGACAGTGCACGCTGCTGTAAAACGTCGTCGCACCATACGGATACTGGGGGGGTGCTGCAACATGCCCATTCCTGACTAATGGTCCGTGGATGTGGTTGACGATTTTGCAGAGTCAGCCTCACATTATGCCTGTCCTCCGGGTGTTAGTCATGGGAGGGTGCGGAGATGCTGCATTCAGTATGACTCTGGCAACCTATTGATTCCATATTCGCATGACAGTGAAGTTGTATCTCGATTAGTGCGACGGCAATATCACGGAACGATATCCACATTCTCAATAGCAAACGATCCTGCTCCCTAACGATTTCGACACTTGCTGGTAAGCATTTCTTCTATTCGCATAATACGATATTCTGAGCAAACTCTGACCTTACAAAGTGCTTTCCGAATGAGAAATCCACTTCAACTTTTCTTTTATTCAGTGCTTCAGGATGTCGTTTCCTCTCCTGCTTTATTTAAATGCGCTGAAGTACTTAATCATTTGGTATTATCCCAACTCCTTTTCTTTCATATGATTTTGACGTTCGTCAGATCATTCCTTCCTGTTGTAGTAATTTTAATGAATTTCAGTTGTGTAAATTAATTTACCATATATTACAACAAAAAAACAAGAATTTTTCCTTTAATCATATGCTTCCTTTATAATTTTTAAAATTAAGATAGTCTTTTGTCAAAAATGCTGATTTTTTAATCAGCAAATCTCGATGGAGAAATTTCTCAAGGAGAAAAATTTCCGCCCGATAAAATTTCAAAGCTCTTTCGCATCTAGTTTTGAAAATTTTTTTACATATCTTATTAAAAATAAACGACACAGTTTTCATAGGCAAATAGATTTTTAAATCAACTCATGACACCCTTCTTTAATTAGCATTTCAATATAGATAAACTATATATATATATAGTATATATATAGAAAATAATTTTTGGATTGTAAATATTAAACTCATAAATAATTTTTATGTATTTATATTTAAAAAGTTATTTTTATTATTAATGTACATTGTTTCTAAAAATAATCTTAATATATTTAAGAATCTGTCTTATTCATCTAAAGAAACACATAAATGCAAAAAATATTGCATTATATTACTAATTACAATCTTTTTCTTTTGATTCTTATGAATTGTAGTGATCGATACATTTTCAAAGTAGAAATTTCCTATGAAATATAAATTTCTAGAATTAAATTAATTTTATTTATTCTTTAAAAATCAAATTTATTTTTTCCTGGTAAATAAGCTAAATAAAGTGCTTAGTAAATCATCTGCATTACGAAAACATGCTGTGTATGCATTAAAAAGATAAAAATATGTTCAATATTTTTCATTCCCATAAACCGCAAATAATATTATTTTGATATATGCAACTGAACTTTAATTACAGAATACAAAATTCTATGGAAATTAAATAGATGTTTTTAGAGTTTGAATGGTAGGGGTGTGAAATGACTACAATACTTAAATTTGTTGCAGTTGATTCAAAACAAAAATTCTTATGGAGGACCTGATGATGTTATGGAAGAGCTTTTGGACAGAAGTCTTGAACGGCTTTTTATACGATTCAATCTTTATGTATAGATATTCTTATCTTTATATATAGATTCCTCATTGTATGGACGACCTCATGTGAAAAGAAATTTTGGATAACAAGATGCTGTTTATAACAAAGGTGTAATGCATTTAATTATTTAATAAAATTTCTTTACTGTCGTAATATATAGAATTAATTACTATACAAAAAAAATGAGTAACTGTAAATAATTTTTTTTTAATATCATGATCATAATTAATATTTTTTAATGTACATATTTACTTTCAAAGCTAATTTTTTTTTTGAAAAATATGGATATAAATATCTCATTCTAAATTTTCTCTAGAAGAAATTTATTAGAAAATTCATTCTGACTTACCATTTTTGTGACATTTTCAAAATTTTACTCGACAGGAGGTAAGAATTGGTGAAATTAAATAAAAAAAATTGTTATTAACTCAAAAACAATCTTCAATCAATAATTTGAAATATAATTAAAACTTAAATTTTCAGGGCCAATAAGGAAAATGAATAAGCAATTTTATTTAAGTTGTTTACTTTTTACGACGAGCAAGTGTCTTAAATTGGGTACCAAGGAATGATTTCATATCGACGACCAGCTAAGAACTAAAAATTAATTTGAGTGACAAAAAGATAGCTTAAGTTCTAGTGAACTGCAAATTTGTGTTACTGATTTTGTTTTCATTCAAAAGTTCTGAAACTGGTACGAAGGGGGGGTGAAGACTTTACAAGAGATCCATGAGTAATTTTTTAATAAGAATGAAAATACAACAGTATACTGTGTATACACCGTAGCAAACTCAGTGATTCCCTTTCCTTGTTTATTTAGGAAAGAAAACCGCGATTTCACTTAAACTGTGACAAAAGAGTCAAGATGAGAGCTCACACGACGGTTTTGTAAGAAAGGAGTACCCATTTCTAACTATCAGACTTAAAAAAGTGGTATTTGGAAATGAATAATTGCTACCCTGGGAGTAAAATACGTTTCGGTTATCTAAAAGGAATTGTCACTTATTGAATAAGATCACTTATATGTTTTCCCAGTGGGCAGGGGACTATAAAATTTTCTTTCTCTGTTATATTTTTATTGTCAACTAAGATTATGTTTTAGATAAGATTATGCCACGTTTCCTAGATTTAATTCATTAGATTTTGTAAGTTTTAAAGGTTTTTTTTAATGTAAACCAGTGCACATTGTAAAATTACATTAAATTTTAAAAGTATTTTACAACAAATTTTTAAAGTTTATGCGTATATTTTTGCGCTCTCCTTCTAATTTCCTTGCTCTTAATTCTTATGTAATTTTCAGAACTGCTTGCAGAAATAAAATGCTTTTTATATCTGCATTAATTTATTTTACGGAGTTATATAACCGATGGCATAAAGAATAAAAAATGTGTAGTCTTTTGCAATTAATATTGCATGTATGATAATGTTTTTTCTCCCGTTTCACTCGCAAATTCTTCCACTTTATGTGCATTCAATGCTGTATCACACCTACCACAAGTTGGGAATAGACATCTCATTATTTAGTCTTGACGTTTTATTACTAACAGTAGAATTAGTTAAATAACTTTATTTAAAAGAAAGTTCAAATGTTTATAATTTGAATAATAAATGGGTATTGCTTTAATTCTGAATTTCTTTAAATGGAAAGAAAAGTGTCAATAACATGTTAAAAGATATACATTGCAGGACCATTTTATAAATCTGAAAATTGGTGCTAGCAAAAGACAAATATCATGCATTGCTCTACCTAATATTTGTTCCAAAAATACTCCAATTATCACTGATGAGTTGTTAAGCGACAATAAGAGATACTTTTTACAAAACATGATTTTCTTTTATTGTTCGAAAAAGTCAAATGTTGTAGTTGAGTTTCAAACTAATGCGTGAATAGCTTATACTTCATTCATATGAAGCATCTTAAACATTCAATAAGAGCACAAACTAATTATTCTTATATTAATTTTCTGATTGTCAAATCTTTCTAGTATCTCTAATTATTTGAATCGATTTCATAAGAAAAGCAGACAAAATTAATTTCATAATTTTGATTCTTTTGAAATTTTTAATGGGACATATAATCGTATGATGAGGAATACTAACTTCCTAGCGAAGCTATCCATGTTAGCATTTCAGTAAGCCTAAGATTTTGCAGTATATATAATTTTCCCATTATTACTTTTAAATTTTATTCTTTTTGTTTTACTTAGCAATTTTTTTCTCATAGTATTTAAGTATATTAATAATTATAAAGGGTGTTACATTTGAAAGTTTAAAATAAATATTTGATTTAATTTAATTTGAAAAAAAAAAAAAAACTTTTTTTTTTTTAAATAATTTATACTTGTCTCATTAACTTAAAATTAGGCAAACTTCTGTGTATGTGTGGCATGCGTAGTCGTTTTTAAAAAAAAATCAGCAGGAATGGTTCTTTAAAGATATCACCAGTTTTTTTTCCCTTTCTTTTTTTAATTAAAAATATCACTTTTAAAAGAGAGAAATACAGAGAAACTGACCTGCAAAGAAAATGTTATTTTTTAAATCGTACTAGTCATCACATAGCAAGATGGTTTATGATGCCTATCGAAAAATTTTTCTATATATCAAATTTCCTGCTAGAAGAATTGTAATTTCTTTTTCAGAAGTATGATAAAAACTCAGAAAAAATAATTAAACCATTCTGAATGCAAAAATATAACGTGAAAGGCACAAAAACACAAATGGCTGCAAAATAAATCTGCAGCTCCTTTTAAGCTTTGATGAAATATTTATACTATGGGCCAAAAAAACGAACTATATAAATGCATTGTTTTTAATTTTCTCCAAAATCTGCCTGATCATTAAATGAGTTGTGTTGAAATAAAAAATAGTCAACATTAAATGCAATTCAGAATTTTTTTATAAATATTTTATTGTTCTTTAGCTTTTCAAACAGCCAATTTCGATTGTGAAATAAGAATTTTACTCTTGCATGTTTCATTTTTAATAAATATCTTCTTGAGCGTTTTCTTTTAAATCAGAGCTCAGCTTGTTACCTTTCACAATTCCCATCGTACATGGTCACTTTAGCTGCTTTTTCTTTAAGACTTGATAAACTGTATTCATCTAATTTTTGGTTTTTAAAAACGAATTCAATAAATTAACTCGAAAACTTAAAAATTCTCACATTTGAATTAATTAACATAGTTCTGTACAGTGTACACAGTTAACTCCATTTTGAAATGTTATAATTGCATTTTTATTTCATTATGAAAATAAAATTGTAATGCATTCTGGTACAGGTGTTTGAAATCTCTGTAACGAAAAGTGAAATATGATTGTCCAGTGAGATATGAAATTGTATACAGCTGTTTTTAATCAATTTAAAAATAAAGAATGCTTTTCAACTGTCCGTCACTGCTACCAACATAAAAATTACCACAATCTTCATTGTTGGTGATCACACTTCATTAAGAAATATACTCTTGCTATCTGTCACAATTACACCTAAATACATACATAATTTTAAAATTAAAAATTTATTACAGCCTTAAGAAATGTGTGTAAGCATGCTTTGATGCTAGTGAGAGAAATGATGACTTTAAGCCATATTAAAAAAGGAATATCTCTATAATTAAGGTAACAACTTTTCAAAAGCAATATCTGTACTAATATCTCATATGAATGTAAAAATCATGAATAATATCAGAATATTAAATATAACAAAATTAATAGCCGATTTCACTATCAATTGCTGTTTCAGATCTCAACAGAAATACAATGACTTTATTCATAAGTTAAAATCAACATATATAGGTAAAGATAGTCATAAATTAGGTTAAAAACACACAATGAACAACAGATAAACAGATGGTTTAGTACTTTATTTATAATTTACACCAAATGCAAAGTTAAAACAACCAAATGCTTTTAAACATCATAATCTAAATCCAAGATAAAGCATTCAAATTAGCATGTTTAACTAGAAAATGTCACATTACATATACTTGCTAGGAAATATAAGTATACTATTTACAAGATATTTCCAATGTAAAACTTAAAAATTGTCAAAAAAAAAAAAAAAAAAATATTTGCAATATTATTATTGAACAAATAAGAATGGATTTTATGAGAAAACTATTTTAATCTGAATTCATAAAATATCTGTGCTAACAAATTATCCACAGCTCCAATTATAATTATAGATTGAAACAAAATATAATTAAATATTTAAAATGTATAGAGGTATTACATTCTTCAGTATAGATCTCAAGATAATAGAAAAAGGAATACAGACATTTCCTTGAAATTAATCTATGAAATGAACTCAATTTTTGATCAATCCCTGAACAATAAATAACACATACATACTGCAAAAGTAAATTACAACAAATTATGTACATTGCATTATATATAAATTGATAAAAATCTTTATAATTTTAAAATTGTATTAATTTGCAGTAAATACAGTATTTTAGAATTTTATCAAGAATATTCACCAGTTTCTTTAACTATAATAAACTCAAGATAAAAGAGTACCAAAACTTTTTTTTAAAAAAAATCTAACAAAATTATTTTGAAGGATTTTTTATATATACATTCTTTTGAAAATTACTTGCATTTTTTGTATAAAAAAATAACTTCAGATATTGTATTACACAATTTATTAATATTTAATCTGCATCACAATAACAAAAAACAATTCTGGGGATAAGATAGTATAAAAATTTCTTCCCAGTACTTTAAAAAATAATCATGGTTAAATTGTAAATATAAAGATTAAAATATAAAGATTGAGAGTAAATATAAAGATTGTCTAGATTAAAATATTCTTCCAATACATTTTTCTTATTAGGAAACAACTTCAATTACATTTAAAAACTTTGAACACAGTAAAAAGTGTTCAGTTATAAAAAAAACTTCACTAGTCTACTATTACGATCAAGTTACTTATTTTAAAATATATTGTATATGCATATCAGAAAGTTTGCACTGAATATTTTGCACAATCATTTATAAGGGCAATGCACATACAAGATATTTTGTACATAAAACCCTTGAAAGTTGATAAAATAAACATGACTTCTATTTTACAATCTCGTACTTTTTAAAACAATGATTTATAAAATATATTACACAATAATAAAAGTATGACATAGAAAAAGAATGAAAATATAAAGATAATTCAATAGCTGCCCAATAAAAAACTTGATAATGAAAACAAAAACTCGATATTCAGGAGACATGGGATTTTAAAAGAAATGAGTTTTCTTTCTTTGATATTTTAAGTCACATTCTAAAAAGTGCATATCACAGAAGAAGGTATTTTGAGACAAATATGAAGAAATTTTTCCAATCAACACTTCATTTACAAATGCTTTCATTCAGAACATTGGGAAGGACATACAAAATATACTTTCAGATGCTACAATACAATTTACAAGTGAACTATATCTGTACAATGAAAAGGTTTTAACAGTCATTTATTAACAATAAATAATACAATGCAACAACCATCAATTTAAAATTTACATTCAAAAATAGATTTAAAGACAATTTCTTGATACAAGAAAATAACATCTAAACTTTCTCATTCATATCACACATACACAAAGTCACATCTAATAAAATATACATGAGCATTTCCTTAGGTCATGAATTATTTTAAAAAGTAATGAGTTTGTATTATTTCAAGTTTACTAACTCTATAAAACATTCAAAAAGGGTAGAGCAATTCAAAAAGATGTCCATGTGCATCTATAAAATTCATGATGCAAAACCTAAAACAATTCATGCAGTTTTTCCTCCAAGAAAACAGTACTTTGCTTAAAACTTCATACGAAATACTTCAGTTATATTATTAAAAAAATTCAATTTAAAAACATTAATTTTTGTATTTTCCTATCCTGTTGATAATATCATCTATCTTGGAAACATCATTATAATTGGGTTGTAAACTGTATAATTTCTGAGAGTTCATAGTTCTAACATTTACTATTTTCCAACTCTCAAACAATTTCAGAGCATTTTTCAAAGTATCCAAGCCAAGACATTCTTCTGTTATAGAAAATAAAATATTTTAGGTATGTTTCAAATAAACTGAGTAAAAATACACAAAATACTCTTTATGAATAATATTAAAGGACACCAGGAACATATTTATCTTTAATAAAAATATTTAAATAATTATGATAATTAATCACCTTATTTCAAAATCTAAATAATGCATACTAAATTCACCACAGCAAAAAAAAATTATACACCTAAAAATTAACAAGATGTTTGAATACAACAAATTTCTTTAGGGATACATCATACATCAGTATTATTACAGCTGATATTACTGTCCGGTTTTATACTACTTTCAATCATTAATATAAAGTAATACCTAAAGAAGGAACTAATCATGTTTACACATATCTGGGATAAAGGCTCATGGAAGAAGTCTAAATCCTCCAACAATTATAAAATCTTATGTTATTATTTCAGTTGGCCTGTCCATCTATCTGTACTTCAGTATAAAACATCTAAACAAATATTCATACATAACTCGACAATACTCCTAAATTAAACAAACTCATTTAGTTAAGTATGAAATCATTTTTAACTTCTCAAATTAAATACAAATGATAATGAACAATCATTAAAAATAATAGCTTTTTTAATGAATGATTATCAACTTTCTACTTATCAAAAGACAGCAGTTAATGAAAACGATCTGTTAAAACTAACAATGACATAATATAAAAGTTGGAATGAAATTCCCGTTACATTAGTGAGTAATTTCCCAATATTAGAGCAATCTTCCAATCATTGGGAAAGTTTTGAATTCAAAACATAACAGTTATATGCGGTCTATCAGCAATATATGTATATAAAGTATTTCATTTTAAACTCACAATACATAAGTGACTATTGTAAATCTGAATACTTATTCATTTACTGCATAATAAATAAAGCCATATATATGTGTAACCACAATAGACCTAGCTCTATTAAAAAGATACTTTAATTTTATGAAAATTAATATTTTAGAAAGAATTTCTTATTTATTTCAGGTTTCTTGAATACATTATAAACATTTCTAATACAAGTATCTACATGCATTCAGCAGCATTTGTGACTTAACTAACAAGAGATCAGTTAGATTTCATAACTACAACAAGAACTTTAAATAATAGAAGAAACTAATTTATCCTGGCTAAAAAATAACTTTTGTCTTAAAGAAATCTGAATGAAAATTAATTTTAAAAAATTAACTTTTTTTTTAATTTAAAAAAAAATGAGATATCTTACCATAACAAATTTGTCCAAGATTAACCTTTTTATGGCCAAGATTTTTAATTTCCTGGAGTAGTACTGTTTCTAAAATAAAAAAAAAAAAAAAAAAAAAAAAAAAGAAAGAAAGAAAGAGAAAAGAAAAAAGACATTAATATATGATTATGCCAAAAATGATGACATAGAAAGTAAAGATCTACTATTTGCAGAAGTCCATACATTTTCCCTTAATTTTAAAGTCTTACACAGCTTATGATTTTTATAATCAGTATGCAAAAATTCACAATACACAAATGCAATTAATTACTACACTCAACAAACTTTATTACTTCTCACTTATTCAATCCAATTAAAGTACAGGAAAAAAGTATTTTAAATGCTTAGATGATATGTTTCCTTTCAAACAAAACTTTACATAACAAAAATAGATAAATTAATGAGTTACATATTATTGCATGCTTTTACATTTTGAATGCAATGTGTTAATTATTTTTCAATACAATATATATACAATTATACTTCAGTTCATGAACTTAAATTCATTTCAAGACTCAGTTTATACCAACCAAAACAATTTTATCTATTTCAGTTAATGAAAAAATAATCTGTTCTAATCCTGGAACAAAGTTACCTTTACTGTGCTTTTTTTGATTAAATTTAAATGAATTATAGCAATAAATTTCAAAATCTTATAGCTAAAAACTAACACGAAAACATATGTATTTTACCTTCATTGAGGACAATTGCTGGTACAGACAGGTAATTGTTAAAAAGGGATCGATTATAGATAGTACTACTTGGAAAGAGGAAGCAATTCTGATTTTGGCATTTATTTCACTTTGTTGATATTCTTATTTGTAGGCTGATTTTGGAACAAGAAATCAGATTTGTCTTGCTTTGCTTAAAGTTTTTCAATAAATGGGAAAGCACATTTTCATTTAGAATGTTAACTACTCTGTTGGACAGTTTTATTACAGTGATGCTGTTCAATAAATGCCTGCACTTCACTCCAATTGTCGCATATTTATCTTACTATGACAATAGAAAATTACTCTCTATCTTCATACTTCTTTTATGTATTCTAACACAGGAAAGAAAAGTTTGTTTTCCTTACAAATATACAGTCCTGACTTTCCTAATTAAATATATTAAAACCAATTTTTATGAATATGCATTTGGAAGAGTATAAAAATAGGTTTTTCAGAAGTTAATCTATTTTTGAAATGCTGAAAGTATTTTTATGATCATGTTAGTAGGCTGAAAGCGAGTTTTCAGATCTTCAATATTTAACCCGAAAAAATGTATGCAGAGTTTTTGGACACCCCAAGCTAGAGAAAATTCATTTCCTGCCCCTCCTTATATGTAGAAATAGTTAAATCCATCAATACCTGTTTCCAAGGTTAAATTCTATATGTACTGCATGATATTAGCACATTCCAAACATTTTTTATTTTGTAGAGCTATCTGAGGTGTATTGACACCCCATGTTATGTTGTTAGTATTTCTCCGAGTATGAAATATGGAGTTTTCAAATCATTCTAGCCAGTTTTCCTCCTTTGCTGCAAGATGAAGAAATTGGAAGACTTTAAAAGTTGTTTGAGGACATTTTGCAAGATCAAGAGACATTCGAGGAAGAAATAGGAATTCAGATAATGAAATCTTTACTGACCATCAGTCTGAGACAGAGGAGAGGTGCAAAGTGTGACCAAACTAACTTTTTTATGGGAAAAAACAAAGTAAACAAGTAGTAGAAAGAATCCTTTCGAATTCAGAAATCAAAGCATCCATTATTGTTATAAAAAATTGTCTACCAATACACACATGTCCAAACATATGACTTCAACAATCAATGCATGGAGCCTACCATTGAATGATTTAATGAAATAGGAGGGGGGATTATACTCTGCAGCTAGAATATCAAACTAGTGGCCTACAGTGATCTTTCTTTCACTTTTAAATATTACCTGTATTAATTCAAGATTATTATCAATCAAAACCCAACCTGAAAAGTTCAGGTATAAGATGCAGTTTTTGAAAGACTTGGGTTTTCAACATTTAGAACCACAAATGACAGCAGAAACAAGAATTTCTTGATGAACCAAAAGTTTCTGAGAATTTCTTTCCTTCTCGATAAAATAAAAAATACATTACCTCAAATGCAACATGAGTCCAAGGGAAAAGGACAGATAGTCTATAACTACACATGTTAAGTGAAAAAAAATATATACCAAGAGCACTCTTAAATAGAGGAATTTAGAAACTTAAGAATTAAATGCCTCTGATCCACGTACATCCATACTTTTCAAATAGTTATACTTCATAATGTAAATATAGATGATAATCAAGTTGAATATTATACAAGATAAATTGTCCATATAGAATTCAATTACCTGCTATATAGTCTTCTGAAAAGAACGCAAATACTTTTAAATTATATATCAATTTATAGCACATGACTAAATTATTTAACATAAAACTTTACATAACAAAAGTTGCAATTATTATGAATTGCATGATTTTAAAAATAACAATATATTTGTTAATTATGCCAATTAATATGCTTGGGATGTCAGAACACCCTGTGAGCATTCCTAGTTATAATTCATAGCCCAATTCTTACCAGGTTAAAAATACTTGTAAAGGTTAGAAAGAAACAATTTCAGAAACATTCCTTTGAAAAAAACATTTATTATTTCATTTTATTCCATGAAATTTATGAAAACATTTTATTCCATGTTATTAAAAGTAATAATCAAAATTTGAGAAAAATAAGATACTTTGTAGGATTCACATTATGCTCAGAAATTTGATGCATGTCAACAAGAGCTTTGAACCATGTTATAGAAAATACAATTGAGCTTCCCAAGGGTACAGTTTGTGAACTGAAGTAAGATTTGTCTGAAAATATTGTTCATAAAATGATTTGTCTGTCAAATAATTTATGATTGTATAAATAATTTTGTTTTTAAATTCAATTCTAGACAACAACAAAAATGCATTACTGGTTGTAATACAAAATAAAGCAAAAGACGAGATAACAATAAAACACCCCAGAACAATTCATTTTGTTGGCAGAATCTTGTATACATTGCTTTAATTTTAAGTACAAAACTTGACAAACACAGTATCACATTAATCAGCAACACTTTGAGAAATAATTCACACCTATCCTTTTAGATAACTAGGTATTACATTTTGGTTTGGTTTCATTAACCTCACACGAGAAGCAACACGATTGCTATTGGCGACAGACCTTGTAATTTTGAACAATGGTCAAGTGAGGACGACACCTGAATTGGCATCCCCTACTAACTTCCACACCATACCAAAGGGAGGAATTTGGGCTTTTGACAGATTTAACGTGCATCAGCCCTGGCTACATGGCAGGTTTTTAGTGGCATCAAGGCTCGAACCCGTGACTTGTTGAAAAGCTCTGACAGCGAGTCCGTGACCATAACCACTAGGCCACCACAGCCACATAGGATACTACACAGCACTTAATGAGATAAAAGTTATTTTTAAACAGTTTATAAAATAGTTTTACAAAACATTAAATACAATAAAGAGAATTATTTTTGACAACTCATTAAATGCATTTTATTAATTCTCATTGTCAAATAAAATGCATTCAAATCAAGATGCAAATAATACAATTAAGAAATAATTACCTTCTATTTCTGTATCAATGAGTTTAAACAACACACCAGCAGTTAAAACATAAGATTCTACCAAGGATGTTAAAATGCTATGAAGAAATAGAACAGTGTTCCTGTTTTCTTCTGTATTCAACTGTAAGAGAATTTCAGAAATTAAAACAGAATTTCCATTATTTCAAAATAAAAAGCAAGTTTTTTTTTTTTTTGAAAAGGTTAAACAACTCATATTAACTACTTTCAAGTTAAATATTTAATATGTCTAAATTGAGAAGCAAATAATAGAAGCAAAGCAGACAAAAAAATTATCATGATTTGAACCCAGGTTCATCATAGCCACCAGACTTGTAATGGAGGAACAAAAAGTATAAAAAAAATGTTCATGATGTTGTATAAGAAATTGTAATTTTATAAATCTTTTGATTTTTTTGGGAGGGATTTGAGAAGTAAAGAAGTTTTGCATAGAAGGCTTATCAATATCACAGCTGCTGCTGTAAAAATTTGGAGCGTTTTGTTGAAGATATTATATTAAATAACAGAACTTCAATTGCTTGTCAGATATCATTAAATTATTAATTTAAAACAGAGCCATAATTCTACAGCAAAGAATGCACAATATAACAGGAGTGACCATAGCATGTCTTGAAAGCTGTATGCCCCTCTCACAAACAAGTAATGTGGCTCGTGTACAAATAAAATATATGAATGAAATATGATAAACTTAAAGTAACCAATGACCAAAAGTAATTAATTTCTTGATAGTAAAGAAACAATGTTAAAAAAATATTGTACAATTTCTATAAAACAACTGTATACAGAAAATCTTTTAGATTTTCTTCCAGATGCTTTACGAATGTTGCCCGTCTTGGCAATTAGTGCAAAAAGCTTGGTTAATAACTTGTCAAAGCAATTTCCACAAGCCCAAATAAATTCGGATAATTTAAAACAGACAAATGTTTATTTTTAATCTGATTTTAGTCTGGTGTTGAAATAATTATAGGGAAATTTTGGGTAGAAAAATTCAAAGTGTCTCCTTCCATAGCCACTAAACAAAGTATATCCATGATCACGTAATTATATAAGCTCTTTTTGGGGAAATGTTAATAAAATAGCGCAATTTTTTTGGAGGAAAACCAAAATCTTCTTGTATGCTTTGCAGTAACGATTACTATGGCTATTGTTAAGGCAATAATTGCATGATAGAAAAACCTGTCTTAAGGGAAATTAAAAATTATAGTGTTATTTTGGGGAAAAATGAAATGTAATCAGGGGGGGGGTTACAATTTCCAACTGGCAACATTGAATAAATTTCTCGTTCAAATATTCCTTTCTAAAATGTAGCTTCCAAAGACAGTGTAGTTGGCCACTCCAGCTATACAAATAAGTTACTGCAAAATAATACTTTGCTTTTGTGGAAAATAAATTCTGAAGCTAATTAACATTTGGTACAGATATCTAAGCAGCGTAAAACATTAGAGTTCTGAAAGTTTGTTACTTCGAAATTGTTGATCAAACATGCGATTTGAAACATGCAGAACATTACTATTGAGTCAGTAATTTATGACTCCAACCACCAAGTCTGTATCAAATGTTTTAATTCCAACAAATCCCATTACTCGCAAAACAAAAAATAATTCATTTAGATAGACCCTAAAAATCTTCAAATTAATTACAGTAATAAACACATTTTAAACAGCTTGGGATTATCAATTGTACATGTATCTAAATCACAAAAGGTTTTCACATTGAAATCCCCAAACACAAATCGAAAAAAAAAAAAAAAAAAAAAAAAAAAAGGAAATCTAATTTTAGAAAGATATCACTGTATATTACTTAATGCAAAATGCAAGATAGAAACAATTCAAGATAGATTAACAAAATATATTATGTCATAAAAACAACTCTCACTTTTATCTCTTGAAGTAATTCAGCTTGTTCTCCATAAGTAAGAAAATCATCTACTTTTGAATCTGAATTAGTTGTACTTGTATCTTGTTTCTGCATATAAAAAAAGTAGTAATCATAACATGAACAAGATCTAAAACAATGAGAAAATATGAACAAAAAATTTCAGATTCTAATACTACATTAAATAACAAATGTATCCACTTTTCACCAAATTCCATATAGCATTACCTTGGAAACTATTATACAATCATATGAAATTTATATTATTGAATATGAGTTTTCAATTTATGTTACTATGACACACTTAATATTTTATCTCAAAAATACAAGGACAAGTCATTTTTTCAGAATAGCTTGATTATAAAAGTTATGAACAGAAATAAAATCAGCATAGAAACCCACCACAGCAATTCATTACAGTACTGATACATCATATAAAGAGCACAGTTTTTTTTTTTTTTGTGGAATAAAAAAAAAAAAAAAAAAAACACTGTCCCAAAAATATATGGATAAATAGTTTTATTCACATATATATATATATTAAATTTTCAAACCATTGCTTCTAATTCATTTGAATACCCATTCAGCCAGGCTTTGAAATATAGTTAGGAGCAAATCAGGTGTTTTACAGATAATCAACTCTGATCTATTTGCTACTTTAGCTCCAACAGAGTTAAAAATTGGTGTCCATGGGGATACGCATCTCCCGCTAAAGTACCTCAAAGATTTTCAACCAGGTTAAGAGCAAGGCTAAGAGCTGGGGTACCCGTAATGGTTAATTTATTCCAAATAAACCAAGTTTAATGATGTAAAGGTGTGGATAAAAGTATTGTCCTACTGAAATATCCAGTTATCTCCTCTCTCACATTTTTTCCAAATGGAAGCAAATGAAATTTGAAGCACATCCCAATAATTTTCTGAGCATTGACAACCTTGCAGAAATCGCATACCAGTTCTACCAATGAAACATAATGTTTCCCATACTATGACAAAACCTCTTAGTTACCCACTAAAAAAAGTAAGGTTCCTGTCAAGAGGTCATGCCAATAATAGGTCTAACCCTCTGGGACATCCATATTGGATTTCTTCCCTTCCAGAAGAAAGCAATTTCCCATTAATTTTCCCGATGCATGTATTTCTTCAGTACTCATGCCTCTCATGATATGCTTTGATCATTGGTATTTACCATCCACAAAATTAAACAATGAATTTTGCTTGCTTGTAAATAATGATAAATTGTAGATATGGATACTGGGATGGCTAGGTAGATGACAATTTTACAGGTAAAGACATTTCATGACAGGAAACAACTCACAAAAACTGTATCTCACCAGCTACATGTCTACTTTAGTCTACCTGTACACTTCCTTACTTTAGATGTGCCAAATTGTGACAAGGTATTATATATGTCAGATCTGCTAATTTGAATGTTCCCCAAAATTTAAAAAAACCTTTAGGCTTTCACACTTAAAACTGAATTTCAGTTTTATCAGCTTGTGAGAATTCAACAGAAAAACTCTTTTGATTTGTCTTTCATATACTACAGTAATTATGTCATAAGAAAAAAAAAGTTTGGAATATGCAAAATTCTTGATTCTAAACTTGTATTTTTATTTTTATAGTTATCCATATACTTTTGAAATGGCATAATTTTTATTAATTATCATTTAACCTTCCATAATAAATATGAACAACATTATTAAATTTTTGAATATTCATAATGAGTCTAAAATTCCACTTGAATTTTATTCTCATAACATGACAAATATTTTTATTGCTCAAGAACCTTTACTTTGATTGGTGCCTGGAAGAAACACCAGTCCATATATATTATGAGACAAGCCTTAGAGAAACTAATTTTTAAAGCAAATATTGCTTCCAAAAGTAACAATAAGCCTTTAACAATAGAGCATTACAATTTTTAAGGTTCAGCTCTATTTTTCACTGGCAAACAGGAAAACAATATCTCATTAAAAGTTCACCAGTTATAGATAAGTGTGCTCTGCACATGAATTCGAAAAAGAACAAATGTTGTGCACAGAATGGAACATCAAAATTTCTAAAATCTTCCATCAAAAATAGGTAAAAAGGAAAATTCAAGAAAAAATTTTGCTTTAACACAAATAAAATTTCATAATAAGAATAAAATAAATATATAATTTACATTTAGGTAACTAGAATTTTAAAACCAATCATGTAAATAAAGAACAATAAGTACAGCTGCATCAAATTAAGTTATTTCAGAAAGAAAATTAAAATAGAAATACTCTTTGTCAGTAATCTTTTGGGGGTTTTAAAGGCAAGTTGGTATTCAGTAGAAATAATTTTGTGACAAGGGAGTGATAAAGTGAAAAGTTAATCCCTCTTTTGAAAACTGTTTTCAGTAAGGAAATGAAACACAATACATTGGGAAAAAAAAAGTTGTGATGCAATAAAAACATTTTCCACTCATAGAATTCAAAACACAGTTATTCTTGCTACAATTTTCAGTAGGAGGGAAAAAACAGTATAAGCAAGTTGTAAGGTAATCTAAATCAGGGGCTGGTGGGAAGCCAGCCTTTTAAGAACGTAGATTATGAAATTCCAGTTAAATGCACTCAGTGTAAACACTACAGATGAAAATGAATTGGTTGTGCTTGTCAAAATCAGTGGCAATGCTCAAATGCAAGAATATTTAGAAATTGCTGAAAACTTGTGTACTGAAGACAATGATGACTACATAAAATCTTTCATTTCAACTGTAGTTGATGACGTGAGCTTTAATAAAAGTAGCCCAGAATGCAGTGAGGAAGACTAAGATTAAGATGAAAAGAATGCCATTAAAAAATATAAAAAAGGTCTTAAAAATACAAATCCCCATTTAAGAAAATTTCTTGTAACTGCTAGTGACAGTAAAGAACAAGATTATCAGTGACTTTAATATCAATATAGAAAAAATTCTTGTGATGATTAGACTTTTAAATAAACCTGCGTAACACTATTTTCAATTAGTTTTTGTAAGCACAAAATTCTATAGATAATTTTATACATTTTTGCAATAATTGAACTTTTTTAAATACGTGTTTTCATTTTTCATTAACTCCATATTCAAATGAATACTTGAGGCTATATTACTTATTTATATAGGATTTATTTAAATCTTGATTAAACATGAATGTTAAATTAAATTACATGCTTTTAGTATGCACCCTCTGAAGAAGGGACACCTATTTAAGGAACAAAACATCAGGTCTGTCAGATTTCCCTTAATGGGAAGTACTACTGAATATTGAAAAAAATACTAATAAAGATAGTACTGCAATGGGGAAGGGAGAAAAAAAAAATTTCACCACAAGAAAATTTTAAAAAAGGAGACGTTTCATTCATAGTATTTAACATAGAAATGAATTTTAAAACTTACTTTCATCAAAAGATATGAATTGTCCAAAAGATCATCAATAGTTGCATTCAGCACTGTACAAATACTAGTTCCAGGCTAAAAAAATATGTACAGTTGTAAAATTTTATTGTATATTGTCTTCATATTTAATTATTAAAAGGATTTTAAGTCGGTAATAACTTACTGGAGAAAAAATAAACTCATATTGCAAAATGCTACAAAGCTCTAAAGAATGTTTTAATATGTCTTTTCGTAAAACATAATCCCTTTCATCCTCATTTTTATTGGATTCTTCAGGATTCAATGAATAAACTGCATTAACTAAAAAGAAACAAAAGGAGAAAAATTACCACTTGAAGAAATATATTTTACTGAGAGTACGCTAACTGCTCTTAACACAAATCAATTTTTAAAAAGAAATAATAATTCAATACAATGGAAATTTTAATATTTAATACATATTGTTAGGGATAAAACAGCTACTGGTAATGCAAGAATAAATCTTATATCTTTTCATGCATGAATAAATCTTATATCTTCAGTAAAAATGAAATCAAATGTGTCACTAAGCACAACATGGTTTCAGGACTTTCAACAAAATGAAAATATCTACAATATAACCAAATGTAATACATATTAATTTAAAATATTTCAAAATTATATTACAATCACTAAATAAAAAAAACTCCTCTACACATTAAAACTAATAAAATAAGTTTAAAGTAAATATTATTGGTAGATAAAATACAAGACAAACACATCTTGCAAAACATCGATATCTAAGGAGTGAATATTTCACAAAGTTGTTGTAATATATATATCAACTCTGCTGATTAAATATGGCTGAATTAAAACATTTTATTATTGTGTCTATTTACTAAATCCTTGTGTGAAGCCATTTCTTTCCATCTAAATAACCTCACTATATCTAATAGGGAAAATTATACAAACAGAACTGCTGTTTTACTAAAATTCAATAATTATCAGTTCATGAACCTTTATCTTTGTGTGAATCTTGCCTCGATTATACTAGAAAGTAAATGGGAGAGGAAGTGTTTGTTTTCTTATATAGAATGAGAGTTCTCATAATCGAATAATTTCTCCATTACAAGCATAGAATAACTCAAGTTTAAAAGGAGAAACACAGTTTTATTTTACTATAGTTTCAGTTTCAAAAAAGCATTTGGGTCTAGCCTACAACTTAGGCAAAATTTTGGCAAGACATTTCTCCCCCCCTTCTCACATGCAATTCTCTCTTGTTACATATATAATTAGGTGAAGCATTAGTATAACTGCCAATCATGATGACTAAATAAAAAGTATTAGGCAACATTATTAAACTACTAAAGCGAGAGTATTAAACTTCCTTAATTCATTATAATTGCAAAATACATGTAAATGATATGACACCATTTCATTCTTTAAAAAAATGCAGCATTTTTTTACACATATTTAAGGGGAAAAGCATGTTTTCCATAATTACAGAAAATTTAAATACCTTACAATTTAGCAGCAATTTTAAGGAACAGAAAGTTTAAATTAAAAATCTGATAATTATTTCTTTCGGAAGCATTCTCAATTGCCCAATTCTATTTTCTTTATCGACATAACAAATTTAAGATTTAAAAAAAAAAAAAAAAAAAAATTAGCAATTTTTGTACAAGCATTTGAATAAGAATAAGAATTTACAATTACAAAGAAGTAATAAAACAGAAATATATAAACAAGAAAAACATACTTATTATACTTTCCAAAAGAAAAACAGGAAGAACAGAATTAGCATAGTATTGAAGCTCCAAAACATCTGGCAAGTTTACTGATGGTTTATAATACACAGTTTTCTTGTTATTATTAGAGTACCAATCCATCTTTATTGCATCTAAATTTACTAGTTTTTTCCCAAGCAAGGATGTAGCTCTTCTTATCAGTTCAGAAGAATCACCAAAGAAGCTTACAGTTTTGTTCCTTTTCGTAATTTCTTCCCTAATCCAATTCATACTGTTAGCCAAATTTTCAAATGTTGCTCCCTAAAAATTGCAAGAAATGTTAAAAATAATTATAAAGTTTATAATCTCAGAATATTCAAAATTCACACACAAATTATGAAACGAAATTCTGAAAATAACCTTTCATAACATACCTTTCTATGTTTTGTAAGGAGTAAGAAAGCCAATAAGTTTGTTGACATCAAAGAATAAGCACCAAAGGCAGCTGAAAAATTTTTTCAAAAAATTGAAAAAGAAATCTCAAAAATGTTAGAATGGGAAAATTTATAATAAAAGAAACAAATTTTTGGAACACAATATAGTGAATAAAAAAACATAATATTGGGTTTAATATAGTAAAAATATTGAAAATTAATTATTCAAAAAGGAACTAGTAAAAATTACAATCAACAAAAAAAAAAAAAAAAAAAAAAAAAGTCACCCTTAATAAGTTTCTCTATTCTCACTGCATTTAAACAAATCTAATATTAAAGTTAAACACTCAAAGTAAACTAAATTAATAGTGTAAATAACTTAATACTTAAATTAGTAAATTAACTTATAAATGTAATTTTTCAATATGTAACTTTATCCTTCCAAAATAAGGCAAAAATTGGTCTAAATAGCCCAATGTTCTTAATTTCATTTGAATCCGATCATTAAAATCCAGAGATATTCAGCAAAAACTGTTAGAAGTTCATTTACGAAATTACTTCAACACAAGAGAATTGTTATATCCCCTCATTATCTAACATGATAATTGGATTGAGAATAAAGAATTACATATGGCCTGAATACCCCCAACCTCTAATCGTAATTTCATAATTGAATATTTCTTAACTTCCAATGAGAATCTTAGAATTTGATAGTTTTAGGAACAATCCATGTATGTAATATTTTTAAGTGTTTAAATATTTTTCATAACTACAATTAATAATTTTTTGCTGTTGTCAAGTATTTGAGACATTGATTTAACATTATATATAGGTGATTAATTCTTTAAGTCAATGAAATAAACTTTTTAGCAAGATTCCACAAAATGTAAAATTTAATCCGATTTTAAGATGTGAAATCAGACACATGAAAAAATTCAGATTACACAAAGGGAAAAATTTGTTTTCAGAAGTAAGAAAGAAACAATTTACACTATAATTAATTTCCTTTGAGCTATAAGCATTTGTACTAATTTTATCCAGATAAGATGAGAAGTACAAAACTTTTTAAGGGAGACATTTTTTTTTGATGACTGAACAATGACTGTATGATATATAAAAGAGATCTTAGATATAGCCTCTATATAAAAAAAAGAGGTCTTAGATGAATAAAAAAACTTCTTTGCATCAGGCCCTATCACAGTCTTCAGAGGAGAAAGAGATTTTTGTGAAGAAAAATTAAGTTTTGTTCAAATTTATTAAATATAGCAATTAACTTTGCTTTTGACACCATATTGTATTAGTTTGTTTAAAAACGTGATAAAATAAAATTAATACATCACTTCTAAAAAACCTTTTAAGTGAGAAAAATATGTTATAACAAAGTGATATGTTAAAAAGGTTGCAATATGTTAAAAAAGATATGTTGCAACAGAAAATTTTTACAATGAATCTTATTATGGAGGAACATAATAGAAAATAAATGACAAAAAATAATATTTCAGACTTTCACCTCAAAATTATTTGAGGAATATTATCTTGTAAGATTCATTTATAATTATAAACATAAATGTATTTAACATTAAATTTAAAGGAACAAAAACTTTTCCTTTACAAATTTGTTTAAAAATATATTAAGGTTATATATACTGAATCGTGTAATGAATATGCTCTTGCAACATTCAACTTGGGCATAAACTAATAACCTTCTGCACAAGTATAATCACAACTTAAAATTTTTTATATGAAAATCAACCTTAGTATAAATACAGCATTATAATTCTAAAGTTTTTCTTTAAATAAATGATAATATTCAATTATGGGAATAAAAAATTAATGCTCTGTACATCTTTAACATTGAAGCAAAACAATTCCTCTCATTAAAAATTCTAATGAAAAAAATGTTGATTGCTATCCATATTTGCATGAAATTTTCAAAAACAAATAATCATTTATTTCTTTTGTTAACCTAATAACTTTTATTTATTTTACATGATTTGAACCACACATGTACCTGAGCTTTAAATTTTTATTATTTTAATAACCATTTTCAAAAAATAGTTATTTCTTACGATATGTAGAGCTTAGAATGGCTATTATTTCCTTAAAAAATGAAATATAGTACAAACATTACAGATTTAAAATTGAACTAATGCAAAACAGATTTCACAATGAATAAAACCTAAATTTTTTATAATATTGTTATCAATGAATTTTGCTTTTAATCTTGACAAGTACAAATAAAATACTTTGGAGAGATTTTTATAAAATTATTTTTTTAAAATGAATACTGCCAAAGTTTGCATAAAGACATAGTTTATATTTTTTCATACAAATCATGTTATTTATCATTAATGAAACTATTAAATGCACAGATATATTATCCCTGCTTAAGGAAGTAAAACTTACTGAAACAGCATTTATACAATGTTCTGCATCAAGTTACAAACAGATATGAAAAGTATGCTAAGAAAAAATTCAATATATATTTACACTCTTGCAAGAGAAAAGAACAAGAAAGAAAGAAAACACATTAGAATATTATATAATCATATAATTTGGATAATTGTACAGGCAAAATATAAAATTTATAAAATAAAAATCATGATCTTCATCACATACTATAAACAACATAATCAGCACAATCCTTAATGAGCTGTCTGTGGTCTTCTGATACAACCTCAGTACCATATTCAGATCTACGTCTTGACTTCATGTTATGATTAAAAAAGCACTGATTTTGTGGAAGTAAACAAGGCTGTAGTGTTCTCACGGGAGAATTGTATGAGTACTCAGCAGCAAGAAGAAATTCCTACAATTAGATAATGTTAATGAATAATTAACATTTTCTAAAAGAAAATTAACTAATAAAGGGACTAATCTCATTTATAGAGACTAATTTCTCTTTCATGCTGAATTTAAGTAATTACATATCAAAATTCCAAAGAAAATGTGTCAAACATAGCAAGACAAAGAGAACTTTATGCAAGAATTTGAACTTCCATTATGAAAAACAATTTAATTTGTAAACAACTAAGAATACTAGAATAATAATATAAATCTTTATTATTTAGAATAATATAAAACTTCACAAGATTTATATTTTTTAATACAAACACTTCTGAAGAAAATTTATTTTTAAATCAAGATTCATTCTAGCTACATCAATGGGCAGGTTGCTGAAGAAAAAGCCTGCTGCATAAAAGTACCATTATATTATATATATATAATTCAGAAAATAATAGGGGAAACTTTTTAAAGGTGATAGTACATTCAAAAACAATTTTCATCAAAGAATAAATAGTCTAAAATTAAATGCAAATGTGCTAACATAATAAAATTATGATTGCAAGCAGAAAACACAAGAATAACGAGGATCTTAATAAAACAATTTTAATGAATATTTACAACGATTGCTCAGAAGAGCAACTACCAACAGTGATACAAGAACAGTGTTGAATGAGGTATTGGAAAATGTTTTGTAATATTTCAGACATATCGTGTACCTCCCTAGCAGCAGCCAAAAGTCTTACAATAAGGACCTTTACACAGTTGAGGAGTCTTGCACACCACACTACAGCTTCTCCACAAAAAGAAATGAAGGCACAGATGATTGAGCAATTATGGTGAATATGCTACAGGAAAACCATATACAAACAGTTTGGAAAAGTGACATACAAATAATGCCGTACATTTCGCCCAAAATAAGAGAGAGCTCCGTCATGCTGGAACATCCTACAAGTCTAGCAACATCTCTTGCAGAAATGTCCAGTACCTGTCCTCTTTACGGTGTTCTGGCAAAAGATATAGTTCTATAGAGTGATTGCCAATTATTCCTGCTCAAATATTGGAGAAGCATCCCAAACATACATGTGGATTTACAAACGCCAAGACATGTTCATAGTGGGTAATAAATGCACCATCTCATGCGAAAGCATATTCATCAGAGAAAATAGTTGAAAAAGGTATTTTGATGCATGATGTTAGCTTAATGTATTTAGCTGCACTAATCATTTTTCAGCAAAGCTTCCACTTTGTATTTTTCTCAAGCTAAAAAGTTTCATAATGCACAGAAAATAAGTAACATTTATTTAATTTCAATTAATATTTTTTTAAAGATTGAAATAACTGATTATGGCACACCAAGTCTATGGCCCACAGCTCTTGCTATAATTGGCTGATCTGCAAATGTCTTAAAAATTACTTCTTCCATATCTGTTGACCTGGAAACAATTAAATGACCTGCATCAAATTAGGAAACAAGAAAGGATCCTATTTTGCACAGCTGCTGATAAAAGTGTGCATATGTTTTAAGATAGGGGCAACTCCTGTAGGGAAAACTCCCAAACATTTGTGCAGCCTCAGTGGTGCTTCAGTTTGCAGCTCCATAAATGAAACATATGCCTGCTTTTTTGGTATTACTCAAGTGTGCCATTATCCAGTACATTAAAACTGTTAGAAAGTTTTAACATACTGAATAATGGCAGAATGCTGGAAAAACTTTACAGGGTTGATGCCTTTTGTACATTGCGAAACAGATTTGCATACAAGTTCTTCCCCAGGCTACATTTACATGTATCATGTTCTTTGTCTTTCAATAAATAACAGGAACATAATTTTAACATCTGCACAGCAGCCATTTCAAAACAGAGTAGCCTGTTTTCATTTCATTTTATACCATTTATTCTTAGATGAAAATTGTTGGTATTGGTGTGCAATATCACCTGTTAAAGTTCCCCCATCTTTAATGAATTATTTTAAATACATACAAATATATAGTTTTTTACTTTGTGGAATATAAAAAAAATTAAAGCATGAATACATTAAAAAGGCACATGAGCAGTACCTTAAATTAAACAGAAGGTAGTTTTGCTCTCCTTATAAAACCTGCTTAGGTGAATGTATGTTTATCTAGTTATATAAACACAAGTTTCACACAATTAGTGAATCATTTTTAAAATACATGGTTCATATACGAAAAAAAAAATGAAACTTTTCTTTATTACACTGCAATTAAAAAAAATATACCTTAAGAGAAAATGGTTGGCAGAAATCAACTCTGACAGTCCCATAATTTGAATGAAGTGTTCGCCAGATAGCTTGTATTGCAGATGAAAAACTTTCCATTTCTTTAGGTTTACCCTATTATAAATATGAAGAAATTTTTAAATCAGTTCTTCAATTTCTTTCATATCAAATATAAAGAGATATTACGATAACATTTTATGAAAACAATGGATAATAAACAAAGTAAGTAGTGAAGAAAATGTTAATTAAGAAACAATTACAGGTGAAATTAAACTGAGTATGAAATGAACATGAAATAAAATTACACACACAGAATGGAGCAATGGCATAGGTATGTTTCAAATCCCAAACCTGTTTGTAAAATGCCAATAACAAGCAGTCTACCAATGCATTGAATTAACACATATTTCTACCAATCAATTAAAAATCACAGCAGAAATTCCTAGTATAAAATGTAATACATAAATAAAATATAAATTTGCAAATTAAATGCTATAAAGACCATAATCCATATACTAACACAGTAAAAAAAAAATAAATAAACTAAATAATTATAAATCCTTATAATAAAGGACAAATTAAAATTGATCAAGGTATTGTAAATTATTATGAAAGATATTTACTACACCTTAATAAATTAGTATCCTAAGCCACACGATTTTAAGATGCAAGATTTTCTACCAGGAATTCCTTAGAAATATATAGTCAGACCCCATTAACATACAGATGACGAGATCCATGATTACTAAACTGCAGATTAAGTGAAATGTGAAATGCAGTATTAATATTGAGAGATAATATAAGTTATAATATCAATATGAATTTTCAGCATTATGAACAATTGCATTGAATTACAGTGTAACTGGTAAATTTGAGAAAATAAGTACTAGTCCATATAATGGCTCACTATCATTTGTTTTGCGAACAAAAATATCGAATGTCCTTACCCTTTTCTTGGGCATGCATCTAATTATCAATAAATTAAGTGTGTAATGTTTATCCATTTTAAACCATTCGCATGGTGTAGATTCAGGTAGAATAAGTTCTCAAATTTTTTGCTTGTGGACCCCTTTTCAAATTCGTTTGATAACATATAGTGACATCATTCCAACGAAGATTTATCTTAAGAATTATGTCATCACAAGCGAATGCTTATTCAGGGAACCATAATAAACGAGCATGTAAAGCAGACTTGTGTGTTACTGAACTGCATGTTAACCAAGCCCAATTACATATATAATTTTTTTCTTTAATTATGCACAAGTAATTTATTTTTTACACCATTATGTAGTCACAACATTTTTTTCGATATCAAATTTAATCATTTTACAAACACCATACAATTAACTTTTAAAAAGTATTAAAGAAAAAATTATTAAAAATTTTAAACCTTAAAAAACCTGGCTCATTTAAATAAAATTATTTGTTTGTGTGTGTGTGAACGTAATCAATGACTTAATATAATTTTTTTTTCTCCTTTCCCCCCTAATTTCACATAATATACAGTAAATTACTAATCCAGAAATTGAAGGATTATTGTACTCTTATTACATTACATTTTTCGACAATATTTCTATACTAAAATAAAAAAAAACTATCAAAAATTGATCTGACAAATAATTCGGTGTAAAAAACAACGTTTTTATATGGTTGAAAAGTTTAATAAAGAAAATTAATGAAATATTAGTTAAAACTGTTAGTTATTTTTAACATTAAAATTTACTTAAAAAGAGACATTTGTGAGCGTATTAAAAAATTCCTAAAACTCATAAAATCAAAACATGCATTTGAAAGTTTGTAAGTCATTCTATTAAAAAAAAAAATGGGAACCAGAATTCAGAAAAAATTATTGTGATAAGACATGGCGCAAAAAAAATTGGAAACTTTCTTTCTTGCGAATGATTACTGACTGAAAGTCAGCAAACCTTACTATCTTCCCTTTGTTAGTTTTAAGATACCTCATGTGGCGTGGGGAGTGCCCAGTGTTCCCAGAGGGTGAAAGAAATTTTTTCCTCAATCCTAAAAGTGCCGAGAGGAAAGGATATTTAGACTTATTAAAATTATTGAAATATTAGTTAAAACTTGTCGCAAATGTCTAAATATTGCATTGTTAGGCAAGTACGAACGATTCCCAAAATTTCAAAGCTCTATCTTGATGGGAAGTTGGTTAAATTACCGATCGAAAATTTGATGACACACACACACACTCACACCAAGTGAAATTCAGAAAAACGTTTTAAAATTATATGAATTAGCTAAGATAGTTAAAAGTACTTAAGCATTGAACTTCCTCACACATATTCAATATTTTAAAATTGAAGCAAAATCAATTTACATTTAGTTTTTTAAATCATTAACATAATAAAACAAACAAACAAACATAATTAACAAAAAAAAAAAATGATAAGAGAAAAAATATAATGGTAGATAAAAAGATATTTACATTTCTGCTTTCAATCCTCAGAATTCAGCAATCATGAAAACATCAAAAATTGCTATCACGAATGGATCAGTCATTAACGAATTGTCAAAGCGAGCATTAACAAATTTAATATTCATCAGATAAATTATATTTTGGGAACAAATTATTTGTTTAAAGTCATAAATCAAATGCACTTTCCTAATGACATGCTATTAAGCTAACCCAAAAGCACACATTTGATGTCATTTTTGCATTAGCAAATCAGTATGTTTCCTTATGGCAATTATTTTTGAACTTTATCTGTCAAATTAGTATTTTAAAATAAGGGTTATAATAATACTTTGCCTTTTAAGTTGAAATTTTGATATCAGTTTTATTTTTTCTATTAAAAAACCATGAAAAGGTTAATTTTTATGATGCACTAAAATTGTCACAATAGCAGCAAAAGCTACTCTTTAATATTACTAAGGGTAAACCAAAATTGCAATCCATATATTCAGATCATAGATCATACCAAACAAGGTATTGAATTATAGTTTTAAAATTTTATCTCCCATTTTTCGTAAAAAATATATACTTAAATTTAGAAGTTTTCTAATACTGATTGCTTGATTTGTAATTACAATTTTGCATGAAAATTAATTTCGATCTCCCAACCAAATAAAAAAAAGGCTTCAGTTAGATTAGTGGCATTTTGATTAAAATGGAGCAACTAAATTAAAGTGAAAATTATTACAAATACATATTACTAAATCTTTTATTTCAGAAAATGAAAGGAGTAGAAACTATGATGAATATTCTACAAACTGGAAGAAAAAATATGGAAAAAATGGTATCTGATTTAGTTTACAAATAACTTCAAACTGTTTTTCACAGTTAGTACTTAAGTTATATAATGTAACATCCACTGATATAATTTATATCCATTTCCTATAAAATTACTTGACATTTATTATCAATGGATGATGCAATTCACAAAATAATAAAATTTTATTAATTCTTGAATTATAATTGACTCCTACATTTTTTTTTATCAAGAAAAAAAAAATTGATGTAGCATTCCCTAAAATGTATCCCAAAACCAAATACATACCAATTGCTCAGATATGAAGTTTCCATCCAGCAATTTTTCATAACTCATAGCAATAGGTACTATGTATGCATCACGTATCTTCCCTGAAAAATTATACAATTTACTAAAACAATTTTTAAAATAATTAAGTTTCAAATTTCCAAATCAGTTACATTCCAGAAAATATTACGACTTTTCTTAACCATCTTAAGACTTTTTCAGTTTTATATGAACTAAAATTATAATCCGAAATCAGTAGAGTAAAAAAAAAAAAAGCATAATCTGTGGAGACATTTATATTGATGCAATAAAATTATCTGAATGGAACACTGGTAACTAGAGTGAGAGAAGTATTATCAACATTTTATTCAGCACACTAAAGTGTAAGTGTGAGAATTTTACTAACACTGAGTATCAGCAACTCAGATTTCTTTTTAACCAAAAACCCATAAAAAATCAGTACATTATTTTTTTCAAATGGGTTAATAGTTTCTGGATTTATACAGAGCATAAGATTAACATTATGCATAACCCCAAAATGATAAGTGATAGCATGAATCTGTATAAATGAAAAAATATTTGTTACTCAGCAGAGAAGGAAAAAAATAAACAAAAAAAAAAATCCTCATTTTTAATAATCTTTAAAGTCATAATATAAGGAGTACTCCAGAATTGAAATAGAGTAACAATATATTGTACTGTTTTAGTTGTAAGTGCCAAATAGTGATCGATTTTTAAGGAAAGACTCAAGCTATATAATTAAAAGAAATATATTTCACACTAAAGTAACCCATATTTAAGTTACACAAGAAAAAGAAAAAATGAAGACCATTACAATATCATATAACTGATAACACAGCAATCATTGAACATAATCTGGAACTTTCTCAATCAAAACATGTCTCTCTCACTGTTGCTCAGCTAACCTTGTCAAGGTAAAAGACTAGTTATTATTCAATATGATTCATATGAACACCTTGTATGACTGCAATTATGGTACAGAAACCAAATAATTAAAGAAATAATGATGATCAACACACTTAAAATATTTTCCTAATTTAACTCGCATAATGGCAACAACATCAACAAAATAAATAAATATATAAATAAAATAAAAATCCATAGAAAAACCCTAATAAATATTTAAAATTGTCAAAAAAATCTGAAAAAAGAGAACAGATGAAATGCATACAAAAAAACAATAAAATTAGCCAAAAAATTCCCTGATCAGTTATTAAATAACTCATACACAAAAATAATAAGCTATTAAATAATTCATTTGAATGAATTTTTATATATGTCATAAAAAATAAAATCTTTTCATAATAAGATAATTCAAAAAAAAAAAAAAAAAAAAAAATGACTGGTGAACAGTATGAAAATAATACTCCTTTTATTCATGCCAAGATCCAATGAAATTTTTAGAAATCAAAACTCTAAATTTAAATATTAACTACATGATTGCTGATATTTATATGCACTATCATGTTGACAAGATATAGTATTTATAGTTGATTTCAAGTTACAAACTGCAATTTGCCAAATCAAAGCTATTTCTTACATTCTAAAACATAATTCTTGATTTTTTTTTAATTGAAAAATCAATAAAATTCGAGCAGGAAATGAAGCACCAGAACTAAAAAATAAATAACTTCAATTCCAGATAAGAGTAAACATAAAAAGTATAATTATCTCTTATCTTGCAAATAGTAACCAAAAAAAAAATGCGTAAAATAATGACCAACAGAAGCTTATTAAGAGAAAAATTGCTCATTAAGGAAATTTGGCATAAATTTTGAAATTATCTGTAAATTTGAGATGTGACATGCTTCCTTCTTTATTTAATTCCACCACTATCTTTCAGTCTAATAAAATAGATAATAATTACAACTGAAAATATGTAAGAGCAGGACAAAACAATTTATTCATTTTCAAAAAGAATATGTATAAGGTAACACACTCTCGAATTCCTTTAACTTAGTCAATCCTAGTTTAAATTCTAATAAAATCTTAGCATACAAATCACTCATTCTGATTCAAACACTTCTAGGTATAAACCCAATTTGTATCTTTGTACTTTAAATAGGATTCACTTCAATCCAAAAGATTAATTACAGTTCTTCAATCCAATTTACAAATATCAATCAGCCTTTCTTATCTTTTATCTCCTTTTCCTTTCAATTATATCACTAATTCAATTCATTGCATTTCTGATCTTCATCTAATTTACTAAATCAGGTTTCATTTGGGTTGGGAAGAAATTGTGATTTTATGCAATTATAATTACCAATAAGTCCGTGAAATTAGAGGAGAGAAAATTGTTACTAGCCCAATGCCACAGAGATATTGTTAGAAAGAAATTATAACATCAGCTCAACAGTATATTAAAGCATTTGTTTTTCTTGAAATAAATTTAATATTAAAAAAGTTAGTCAAAATAAAACATATATTGATAGTAATACAGAAACTAATAATTGAACAGAGAAAATTCAAAACGGAAGTTGTAACATAAATGCATACAAATATACCATGACTTTGCTTAAGCATTCGACTGACACATACTTCATTTCAAATATTGTAATCAAAATGCTTTCAATATTCTAATCCAGTTTAAATGCTAGGACCTCCAAGTGCTGACCATAAAAGGAATTGAATAATTAATAATAACATGGTGGTATATTCTTTATACTACATTTTTAGCACCCTAAAAATATCTGTAAATACGTTTTTTCCCACATATTTATATTCAAATGGTAGTTAACAGTTTTATTTACTTATATTGGATGACAAAATCATGTAAAATAATTATAAAAATTACAGCTTTAATTTTTATGAAATTTCTCAACAAGTCGTTATTTTATCCCTTATACAAATGTTTCCAAGATGAATTGAAAATTTTTAATTCATCAATTACCCAATCTATATGCTTGAAACTTTATGTAAATACTGTTTATTACTCAAAACTAAATATATGAAGTATTGGTTTCCAACTTCACACTAGATGGTTTAAATTTGATACCACTGGCCACACACTGAGCTAGCAATCAACTTGTGGCAGTACTGAAATTTGCTGCTCAGACTGATATGAGACGGCTTGCCTTGTTACAGTGAAAGATAAGAGTTTGTAGGATAAATATATTTTTGACTAATGGTCTGGCAAAAAGCAGATATATTCACCGAAGAAAAGATATTTAGAACAGGAATAAAAATTAATCAATGTGGTGCATGCCCACCAAAGGGCAACAAGAAAAGTGCTGGGGAAAGAAAGTTTTTCTTGAAATCAAAACTATTGGGAAGAAACAACTAACGAAGGTGTCTAAGATAAAACTGGCTGGAAACTGCAGATTAGTGGCTAATTGGTGATGATGGACATCGTCTTGTTAAGAGATAATGGAGATGAGGAGTTAGCAAGCGATAAAAATAAACAATAAGCTGCTGGTAATACAGCAAGTCCCCTTGCTGTCTGGAGTAAGATAATTCATAAAAGGATACGAGTAAATGGAAATGAAAAACATTAATGAGTAGGATTGCAAAAGATACAACAGAACACATATATTCCAGCTTTGAAAGAATAGAGTCATTGGCATTTGGGCGCCACATGTGAATCTTGAAAGAAAGGATTGTTCCCTCTAAACTGTAAAAGATGTATGAAATGTACTTTAACAAAGATTAAAAAGAAAGAAAAAGAATTGAATTCACATCCTGCTACACAATTCGGAGTAGGGAGGGCTAACCATTTTTGTGTGATATGACTGTCCATTTCATATGCAGTAGGGTGTGTTTCAAATACGACAAAATGTAACTAAGCTGTCCAAAACGAGGTGTAGCTGTGGTATAGACATTAGAAAAAGAGGGAAAAAAGGAAACTGTGTCAAAAATAGAGATGGAAAGCTAGGGTGTCCTGGGGGTGCATCACCCGTATTTATCAAAGACAGTAATTTGGTTTGGTTTTATTAACGTTGCACTAGAGGCAACACGAGGGCTATCGGCGACCGACCTCGTAATTTTGAGCTACTGTCAAGTGATGAGAATGACATCTGTGAGCTGGCACCCCCTCTCCCAACTTCCACAAAAATGGGAGGAATTTGGAACTCGACAGATTTAACATGTATCAGCCCCAGCTACACGACAGGTTTTCAGTGGCCAAGTCACGAACCTGCAACTCAACCATGACCACTAGGCTACCAAGGCCACATCAAAGACAGGAATCCCCATGGGAAAGAAAAAAGATCATCAGAGCGCTATGGGTGAATCATGCCCGTACTTACCTAAAGAAGGTAAGTCCCAGAAAGCAGGAGAGAAAATCTAACACTGGAAAGGATATGGCATGAAGGAAAAGAAAATGAAAAGGAGTTTTATTATACAGTATATGAAGGAAATTGTGGGAAAATTTAAATGATATATAACAAAAAAATTATGTTGAATAAAATTTGTTTACCCTTTCTGATACATTTGAAAGCATAATACATAAAGAGAATTTCGTTGTAAAATGACATGAAATATATTGATATACATAGAAATTTGTTTAAAAATAAATAGAATATAATAAAATAAGTCAGTTCTTACTTTAAAGTTACTTCTTGTAAAATATATTCAAACTGATAATTATAGAAACAGCTCAGAAAAATGTATTTTTTTTTAAATTCATTTTTTGTAATTGAATATATATATATATATATATATATAAGATGCACTGCATAATTCTTAATTCAAAACATATTTAAGCTATGTAGCAGAAAAAATTGAACAAATACCAACAAAATCTATGCATATCCTAAACTAAAATTTATTTTTGAAACATTTAATATATATGGTTCAAATGTTTTATATTTCATTTAACTCACCAGACATTAAGGTGTCAACAACGATAGACAGCAACCCTGCTTTAGGTAGAACTGCTTTACCAGTACGAGACCTGCCTCCTTCGATGAAAAATTCCAAACTATGGCCTGCCTTCAAGCTTTCTTCCATGTACTAAAAAGAAACCTTGATTGAAAACATCTTCTTTAAGGATAAAGGAAATAAACTATTTTACACAAGAGCAGAAATCAAATTGCAGACATAACTTAGAAACTAAATGATAGAAACAAGAGTTGTTTTATACAAATTTAATAATTAAAATAATTTTCCAATCAAATCAATGGAAAAAAAATTAATTTCTTTCTTCCAATTTCTAATAAAATAAAATGAACAATTAAAAAATAAAGGAACTAATATGAAATATATTTTAAAAGAAAAGAGATTACCTCTAAAGAGGAGTTTAGTTTAGTTTTTATTAACGTCGCACTAGAAGCAACACGACGTTAATAAAAAATGGCGATGGACCTCGTAATTTTGAACCACGGTCAAGTGACGAGGACGACACCTGAGCTGGCACCCCCTCTCCTAACATCCACACCACACCAACGGGAGGACTTGGGACCCCGAACATATTTAAAGTGCATCAGCCCCGGCTACATGGCGGGTCTTTGGCAGCCAAGGATCAAACCCACGACTGAACGAAAACCGCCGGCCGCTAGTCCACGACCTTGACCACAAGGCTACCGCGACCCACTTCTAAAGAGGAATTTCAGTTATATAGAGTTTTTTTTTTTTTTTTAAACATTATGAATTATGCTGAAAATGGCAACTGTCAGTTACACAGATAGAAGAAACAACTGGTGAGGATGTCTCGAATGCACATGGTTGAAGGGGCAATATAGACAGCAAAATCTGCATCAAAAATCACAAGTAGATATAAATAAACTAGTCTTTTTTTTTTCCCTCGATTTATTTATCATGTGAAATCGTAATGGACTTTTGGTAGTTTCAAAGTACTTTTCCTCCCAATAGGTGGTGTTTTTTTTTTTTTTAAATGATGGATATTATGTTTAATTTGATATTTTCCTTATTTGCAACAAATACAGATTACAATTTTCACATATAGTTCTTCTAAATGTAACATGTGTTCTTAAGAAAAATATTAAATATTTGGTACTTAAATGCCAATTATTATCTAATAATATATTTCTCACACACAACTATTCCTATTATTTCAAAGAAACAATCAATAAGAACTTTAAGAAATAATTTAAGTAGAAAAATGCAATTTTATAACAAAACTAAAATTGTATATAAATGTTAAATTCATAACCAACATGTGTGAAAGAACTCTCCTCAATAACGTCAAAATGTTAAAAGTAAAAAATACCAATCTATCAATCTGCTAATTAAGTAATGGAATAAAAAAAAAAAAACTAAGATTGCTAATACTCCCTAATACTAAGGCTGACTTTTTAATAAAACACACAAAAAAGAAATTAAAGATTTTTCGATCAACATAGAAAGGTTACCTATTTAGAGTTTAATTGGAATCAATGCTTATGATCAAATAAGTGACAAGTGAATCTTTTCAAAAACATTTCTTACATCAACAACTGTTAATGATTCTTCAACAGATAATTTAAGTGAGTATGAACTGAATTTTCAATTAAATAAAAATAAGGAAATCTAATAAAAAGTCAATAGTACGGATTTTTATACAAATTCCTTTTATCACATTACCTTTAAAAACATTGAAGAGAAACAATTAATAAAAATCTTTAGTTTTTTTCTAAAGACATGCAGTAAATTACAACTGAAAATGTATACTAAATGAAAACATTTCATTTTACCATAGAATATTTTTAGCATATCAAATAATATATTTTATAATTTGATTTGAAACATATGTACCCATGTCCTCCCTATCAGGAATAAAATTAGCAAACACTCACAGTATGCAGGACAGCTCTGTAAACAAAATCTCGTTGACCATTTTGTGGATCCAGTTTCCGTTTTATAAAAAAAGCACCAAGTCCTCTTAGTAGAGCACTGAAATCACATAAATGGAAGGAGGGATTAATATGCTTATCCTTTTTAAAAATCATTAAAGAATATAAATCAAAGCATAAATTTTTAAGTAAAATTACATAGAAGTAAATAAGAACATAAAAATTTAGTAGTTAAAATTCTTCATTTAAAATAATATTTCTTAGTCTATCAATTCTATAAGATTTTAATATTCAAGATTTATTTTCATAAATTACATATTTGACATTTTCAATTTCTTGGATACATTTTCAAATAATTGCTTTACCCGAGAAACAAGCAAGAATTCTTGAAAATAGAAAATGGATTGCAATTAAGCATTGCTTTTTTTAAAATAATACATCCTCCTGAAATACATCTGCCACAAAGAAAATAAATATCTATATTGCACAGCATTGCTATAACTCATTTTCATGTTAAAGACAACAGACATAATATGCATTTTATTACCTTAGCAACATCATATATCACAAATGGTACACTGCTGTATATTGATACAACAGAGTTGAAATTAAACTTTAAAGTTCAACTTAAATAAGCAAGTTTAAGCAAAGTACATTGTCACCAACATGTTATTCAAATAACTGATATTTTTCTAAAAACATGATTTAAATAAATGACATCAAGTAACAAAGAAAAATAACTATGAAATGTGGTACTGTAATGAATCCACATCATGTTAGAATGTATCACCAATTATACTTGTATACCTTACAAATATTCTATAATGTATTTGTGTGATAAGAGAGCGGCATTGTACACTAATAAAAATATAAATTACTTCAAAATAGTACAAGAGCATCCCCATTAGTTCACCCTTAAAGTAGTCTCCCCAACACTAATAAAATAACTGTGCAATAAAAAGATATACAAATAAACCTACAAATTTATTTACATTGAGATAAATGGAATAACAATATATCTGGTAACAATGAAAAATATTATCCTATTACAGAAACCACAGAGAATAATACTACACAGATTTAAAATAAGATATACATTTTTTAATCTACTAGATAAAAAAAAAACACCATCTCATTTATTACTAGATTGTATTTGTGCTTTACTATACTCATTCATTAGTCCAATGTAACCTGATTTAGTTATACATAATAAATACACACATAAATAAGTCTATAGCAGGCAGAAATTCTAAAGGCTACTTGTGATCTTGGAACACAATACAGCTTACATAAGTATTTTTTAATGTTTTCACTTTAATGTAAATGCTTAAGTATTTAATGAGAAATTTAATCACTTTTTTCCACACTAAAAAAACTATCCAGATGGCATCACTATGAGGGAAAACCACAAAAAGCAATAAGTAAGTTGAAATTTATGGCTGAAGAGCGAAATCTTGCTTTGCTGTGCTGAACAATGTATATTTGTAAATCTAAATGTTAACTAAGAAATTATGGAAAAAGCGAGTAAAAACTGGTTGACAAAAAGGGATGAAAATAGAAAAGGATTACTAGGATATCCTGAGTGTGCTGATTGATTGTTGTCTTTATTAACATAGCACTTAGTAGCAGAAGGAGAGCTACTGGTGACAAAACATAATAATTTTGAACTCCTGCATCACACCATTGGGATCATGATAGATTAATGTACATTAACCCCGCTACAAGGCAAGTCTTAAGTACCATTATGGCTCAAACCCACACCCCAAATCAACATCAATCACAATTTCGTAACCATGACCACAACATAACCGGGGCCAACATCATCTGTGTGTATTACCCATGTTAACTGAAGACATTACACCTCAAGGGAAAGAAAGATCAGTAGAGTACCTTGAAGTTGTGATGCTCATGCTTACTTGAAGAAGGTTAGCCCCTGAGGTGGCAAAAAACAAGTAAAGCTTTTAATTAGAATAGTGTTTGCAGTCAAAGTGATTAAGATTGAAAACTTTTAGATTGATTGATTTAAAAATTGTTCACAAGAGTTTTCAGTCATAAATATAAATCAAAGGATAACATTCATTTCTCTCAATCTAAATGAATTTACCATAAATACAATATAAAACTTCCCAACACAAAATTTCAATATAATCTTACCCTTCCAAATGCGAAATTTTACTTTCAAGTATACAAAGAAAATCTAACAATCACTGGCTTGCAGTAACCTTAAAATTCATTCATAAATGTTAAGAAATTCCTTGAAATTGATCTCTTACCCAAAGAATGGAATCATCAAATTATTTCCAGCAGCAACAAGTGGAGCTCTAAGATCATTCATGAAAAGAATAAAAGTCACCAAAATATAATCAAGATGGCTACGATGCAATGGCAAGTATATCATGGGAACATTTTCCTAGATATATAAAAAAAAATGCTGATTTTATAACATATGAAAAATAACTTACAAGATAAATATATAATATTTAAATTGAGGATATTGGGATAATATTTTTAGATCTTAAAAAAAAATTAACTGAAATGCTTAATTTCCAGAAAATAATGATTAATAAAATAAATTATATTTGGTTTATTTAATTAAAAAAAATTTCACAAATAATACAATGCACATTCACTTTACATGCTTGAGCTATCAAGTTGTAGATATCATAATGCTATGTGAAAACACAAATCTAGTATTTCTAATGTAACTTATTTCCTAATCTATAAAATTATCTGCAGTTGTGTAGCACAATAAAAAATTTGTGAGACTAAATAATAAAGGTATCTACAAAGGATATTAAAAATTACGAAGCAAAGAACTAAAACTTATGCTTAGAGGTAAAATTAAAAATTATTCATACATCAGATAAGAGGAAAGAAATAAGAATACATAATAAAGAAGTTCATTCTCTAGGAGTCTTAAAAGGAAAATTCAACCACACATATTTATTCAACAGGAAAGGAAACTAATAAGCAGGCAATAGACACTGAAAACGATATATCTTGCATCAACAGCATGAGTTTCATTTAACAAGAAAATAACAAATAAGTAACCTTATTAAACTATGGAAATAAATTATAGTTACATAAAAATCTTTTGTTGCCAGTTAAACTTTAAAAATATTCTACTTAAAATCTTTTTCCACAGTATATAAAACTTAATACAAATATGTCAGCAAGTGTTTTTAAAGGGTTTTTTTTTTTTCTTTTTTAAATTTTAAACAGCTTTTCAATATTTCATATCAATGGTACTACCATGCACTGGAGAGATTACTGTGCTCAATTTAGTTGCAAAATGTAAACAGTCATGAATAAACAGATTCTCGAGTGTCAAATGTTTTATATATTACAACAGTCTTCTCAAATATTAAAAGCAGTATGAATTTCATTCAATTTAAATATAAAAATATTTAAATTAAGTAAATGAAACTGCCAAAAGTTTTATTTCTTAAAAAGACAATAAAGAGAATGAAAAGATTTTTTTACGTCTCAATAAAAAAAATATATTTTCAAATTTTTCAAAAAAAAATCCTTTCACTTAGATTATATCATTCAAGGTTTTAGCAAATAACATTAATCCAAATGTGATATGTTTTCAAAAACTGTATGCTTTTTTAAGAAAGTTGGCATTTTTCAATAGGTATTAATCTAAGTTAAAATAGAAATATATATGTGTTTCCTTACAGCGTGATAATGAATCGTAAATGAAGCTAGCAAGTAAAGAAAATTAACAATCTAATGTAGGTGATATTTTTTCTTATTTAAATAGTGCATTTTGTTTATACTACAAAAATAATCAAATTTTAAAATTTATGTTAAATTTTCATGAGATAAACTGTTGAAGAAAATATATATATCAATATAAACAATTGAGATTAAAGGTGAATATATTGAGGGGGGGATGAGAATATTTAGAGATGAATTGTAATTGCTATTGTACAGAGATTTCTGATAATTTTATATAGAAAGGTATTTTACACATGATAATTATTGACATTAAATGTAGAGTTATAGTTTCTTTTTTAATGGAACGAAACTTGCAGCTAAGAAAAAAAAAACTTATTGCACGCCATTCATAAGATGAAAGTTATCAACTCCTTAAACTATTTAGTGAATAAATATAATTTATAAGTTTTATAAAAGTAATAAAAAAGGATTTATGTGATTTATGCAGAAAAATAATTTTTAAAAAATTACGAAATATTCTGTAAATTATAACCATCTTAAAAATGTTTAACAATTGTTTTCTGTTTTATCAAAATTTCATTGCTTATTTTAGATATATTTATAGCTAAGTACAGGAGTGATTCTTTCTCAATTAGAGGAAAAGCAATCAAAAATGAGATTAAGTGGTGGAGTAGAATAGTTAATGCATAAGTAAGTAGTTCTAAATTAGTCATACCTCAGAGACTTTTTTCAATGTCTCTATTTGATCTTTACGCACTTCTATTCCATCAAGCATTTTCCCAAGAAGTTTGTACATGACCCAAGCTGCAATTCTGAATAGGTAAAAGAATAAATGAAATTAAGAAATAGTTTATAAAGATATTTTCCTTGTACAAAATATTAATTTTTAATATTTTCAAGTGATAAGCATTTTTAATTTTTAAGAAAAAAGACAATGTCTGTTAGATTCCAAGTGAAGATCAGAGACAAACCCAAATCATTCATATAATTTCTAAATACTAGAAAAGTTTTATGATTAAAATTAACTTTTCAAAAACTTAAATGGACACTATTCACATGGGATTGTAAATTAATGGAAAAGTCACTCTAATCAAAACCATTAAAGCTTAATATCCTCTCTCTCTACTTCATAAATGAAAAGAAATTCAACCACACATTTCATATTAGTAGAATAGGATAGATTATATATACTTAGGATAAAGATTATGTGTTAAAATAACAGAGATATGAATACATTAATAGAAAAATATCATTTAAAAAAATATATATTTCTAATAAAAATTACAATAGTGAATCATCAAAGGAAAATTTTTCAATGCACAGAAACTTTCAATGAAATCCTATTCATCACCAATATACTGAAATAATGAAAAAATATATAAAACAGCATTTTAATTTATAATTTTCACCTCATGAAGATAAAACTTAAAACATTTTAATCACCACCTGGATACATGTGTCCAATGAAACAAAACACAAATATCACTGGCATTTTTAATTATTCTTAAGCTTATACGGCTGTCTCCCTAGTTCATACTATAAATGAGGATAATTTAGTTCCTACAAAAGTTCATAGATGTCAGTACTTTTTTGGTTCAAAGGAGGTACATACCTCTAATCCAACAAATGACTCATAACATTATATTATAAAGAAAATCATATGCTTAAATAAGGGTAGCATGAAAATAGATATGCATCAGTATTTATAAAATAAAACTCTTATCAAACCAAAGTAATCTTCAATGAAAAACAAAATTCCTAAGAATAAGAAAATGCAAATATTTGGATACAGAAATGGCAAAGTGTTGATTAAAATTCACTACTACTCGATTGCCAACCCCTTTTTTTAACCCTTTAAGCGGTCAATTATTTTACCAGAAATGCTTCCAAAAAAGGCATATTTTTTATTGCATATAATTAAGTACCATACAATGATATTCAAAATATCATAAGAATATATTTTCCCTCCAAGTGAGAGGGAAAATTAAAATAAATAATTTGATTGGTGGATTCTCCCTCCATTTTTTACGAAATAATATATTTTTTATAAAATAATATATCCCAAGAGGGGAAGAGAAAAAAAGAACTCAAATCTTCATCAGAGTTGAGCTCACTGCACGAGTCATCTAAGGAATAATCCAAATAATTAGAAGAAATATCTGTATCAGAATGTAGTTCATCATCTAACAAGAAAGTATTTTCGTCGTCTATACCATCCATAATTTCCATAAGATTCACAAGCACGGCATACAGAAGAACAAAAATTTCAAAGAAAAGTTCCTGCTTTCCCGATACATAGAAAAACCCGGATGAAAAGCATTTCATTTACATGGACAAGCCACGCCATCTGTTGAAAAATAATAATACTAAATAGTCTCTTTCAATAATGAAAAATGCGGGCAAACCAGAAAAGGAAAAGCGAAAATATCGATGCCACCAGAAGAGGCCAATTTCGGGTAGCACGTACACTGTACAGGCAAACTGTACAGTGTACGTGGCACGTACTTAAAAGGGGTTAATGGCTCTTGAAATCAACGTTTCCTTTCAGGCAGCCTGATTTTTGTCAAATTTTAAATCTTCATTAACCCCTTCACCTCCAATGAAGAGTTTGACATGTCATGATATTCAAATTACTTTGTAACACAATAAAATTAAAGAAATCGCTTTATTTTACAGTAAAGAAACAGGATTAATTTAAACGAATGTGATACAAATAGTATTTTTATTCACAAAAACTTTATTTTAAATGTTAAAACTATTTGAATTCCACTAATGGTTATAAGTGCAAGTTACATTTAAACATAAACTTACTTCAATAGAAAAGATGAAATACAAGATCTCATTTGATGAAGAATGTGAACTGCCCTTTGCTTATGAGTTATTTGAGCTGTTAGAATACCAGAATTTACAATATCTTGCCCTAAAATAAATGTCACACACACAGCTTTATTTAAATAATCACATACAAAAATATATTTCATCATAAAATATCAAAATAAAAATTTGGATGCGACAGAACATCATAAAATAAACATGCAGTGAACTTAAATGTAAATATTTGCAAATAATCTATACATTTTTTTAAAAAAAATTGAATTTATGTAAACTAAACCAGTGCACTTGTATATTCACTAACATACTGCAATAATATAGAATATGTTACAGGTTCAAAATAAATATACAATATTACTCCAAGCTAATAATCACAAGTAAACTTAATAAATGTCTGACCAAAAGAGTAGTCCAAATTTATATATGAGGTGAGGATATTAAATAACAAGACTTATGCTGCTACATACACACCAAACAACAGCGACCAACAACTGTTTAGCGTGAAGCATTCTCTTTCAAATGCAGTGCATCTCACTTCCATAAACAAATCTGTACAGATGTAGCCTTCATTCGCATTAGAATAACTCTTGTTTCAACGTAAAAATAATAAGTGCAACAATAAGATCGTAAAATTTCGCATGAAACAGGGAGAAAACATTACTGAAACTTATAATTTATTGAAAGTATATGGCAATGAATGTTCATCACGTGCACATGTTTTTAAATGGTTTAAGCATTTTTGAGATGGGTGAGAACATGTTAAAAGTTATTCATACATGGGTCACCATTCTATGTCAAAAATGGATAACAACATTAAAAATAATAATAATAATAAAAAAAAAAAAACACGGTAATCTGGTTTGGTATGGCTGATGGTTAAGCATTCATGTAATTGCCAAGACTGTAGAAATTGAAAAAGAATCCATTTGGATAATTTTACGTAACAATTTTAACATGCAAAGAGTGTGTGCCAAAATGGTTCCTAAAATTCTCACATTTGAACAACAACAAGCCAGCAAAAATGTTTGTATTGACACTTTGAATGCCTTTGAAAATGACCCAAACTTATTGGAAAGGATAATAACGTGTGACGAATTGTGGTTTTTGTGCCGATCCAAACACTGGAAGAGCATATCTTCACCAAGAAGCAAAAAAGCTCAAATGAGCAAATCAAAATTCAAAGCAATGATTTTTTCTCAATATTCATGGGATTGTGTACCTTTACTGGGTTCCTGAAGATCAAACCATTAATAAACATTACTACCTTCACATTCTTGCTGAACTTTGTGAAAAAATAAAGAAAAAAAAACACCCAAATTGTGTGGAAGGAAAAGTCATTTTGCATTGACTGTCAAGAGGCCTCCAGCCAAGTACAGCATCCCAGAGTTAGACCATTCACCTTAATCATAAGATCCTGTGACAAGCGACTCCTGTCTCTTTTCTAAGGTGAAATCTGCATTAAAATAAAAAGATTTAAGTCATTGAAGCTGTGAGAGAGAAATCGGCATGAGTCTTGAAGGAGCTGACAGAAGACTTCCAGCACTGTTTCCAACAATGGAAGATTCTTATGGAACATTGTAAGTATAGAGGAAAGGTGTATATGGAATAAGATAGTAAGTAATATGAAGGAAATCAAAGTAAAATGTTTTACAGCATCAATTTCATTATTTAATAGTGACACCTAGAACAATGAATTATAATATGGGAAAATATTAATAAAAGATTGCCAAATTATAATTTGATAATTTTTAGAATGCAGCATGATTAAAATAATAGAAATATTTATATTTTCAAAAATAATTTTTCCTCATTACTAATTCTAAAGTTGACCTTATTAATTAATGATAGGTTGTTCATCATATCGTTGTTCTTAGACAAAACACGAAGGCTATTACCAACAAACCTTCAAATTTAGAGCCTTGATCAAGTGATGAAGAACACACATGAGCTGACATCTCTCTCTCCAAATTTCCACACAATTTCAACATGATATTGAGCCTCAACATATTTAACATGCATTAGTCCAGCTACATGCTAGGTCTTTAGTGATATCAAAACTCACACCCACGACTCAATGGAAACATCTGCCATGAGCTCATGACTACTAAGTTACTGCAAACTCACTTCATTAGCAAAATAGTGAAAAATGAAAATAATTAGTACTGTACTAAATCCAGCATATTTATACAAATTAAGTCATATTTATCTTTAAAAAAATAATTTTACTAAATGTTATTTAAGTTTCGATACCAAATGCTTAGTATGCTAGTTCATGAGCAGAAGATGAAGCGAGGTCAGTAGCAAAGTGCCTATGTCAGGAAGAGATTTGTACCTCATCTTTATATTAAAGGTTATGCAGAGATGTTTTAAATAATTTAATACTTTAGGCCAAAATCACTAAAATCAAAGCTATCTACAACAAAAAGTTAATTAATAACCAATATTTAACATTATCAATCACTCTTCATTCTCTAATGAAGCCTTTTTTTATAATTCTGCAGGATGGTAATACTAGATAAAATTTCTTAAAATGATATCTAATGTTTGCATAACAATTTTAGCAATATATGTCTGTAATCTAAGATTATATATAAAATACAAAAGGCTTTGTATCAAAGCATCTGTCACAAATTCAAGCATATGTTTTCTAGGATTTCTTGCATCACATTTTAAACTGCAAAACTCTGTCTGTTACTTAATGATATTTGTCAAATATTTGTATGGTTAGTTAATTTTTTAACAAGTAAATCCATTTTATCCTAGACACTAGATCTCACAATAAACTAAAATCCAGAAATTCAGTATTTGTAAATTTCGAATAAATTATGTTAAATGAATAATCCATACCTTTTAAATCTTCCATCACAGATGTCTTTATAGCAGTTTTCACCCTAATGCACAAAAGAAATAATTATATTTTACACTTTTTATAGATAACGAACATATAATTCAGTAAGCATATTTAATTTAAAATTTAAACTCATAAATATATAAATAATAATTCATTTCAGCAACTGTTTCAGATTTTTTTCAACTTAAGACATATTGTTCTATTAGTAAGAAAAAAGGTCTAGAAATATACAAAACTAACAACTTTTGAAATTCACCATTGAGGATACTGTGCAAATTCACTTCACAGCTTATAACACTCTTTCTACATTTACACATTCACAACAGCAGATTCCAAAAAAGTTACATATAAATTAAGACTTCACCAAGGGCACACTATGTAATCATGAAATAATTTAAAGGAACTGTAATGCAAGATGTGACAAATGAACAATAAATGCGTAAGTAATGTACATTCTAAAAATAGCATTTCTTGAGCAACTATACTAGGCATTAAAAAAATGACTGCTACAAAGCCAGAAATGTAGTTTAGCTTTTCATTGCCTTCATGCCATTACTTGATTTCATTGATATTTATATGCAGTATGTATATAAACTGTTCTCAACAAGTATGTAGAGTCCAGATTGTAAAAATAAGGATTATCATATCAAGATATAATATTCATATAGAGTATAAAATCCAAATCAGGAAATAATGAACTGCTAATAATTAAATGAGTTCAAAATTCAACAAATAATAATGAGATAAGAAATTTTTCATTTGCATGACAGTGACTAACCATACAACATTTTATTGCTCTCATGCTGTGATGGATAAATGAATGCAGACAATAGCATATGGATTGTTAATAAACATCTTTCTCAGAAGCATATATATCTTTCGCACATCTAAGTATGATAGTGAAAAGCATTATAGACAATCACAACAGCTTTAAACTACAAATACGAGCAAAAACACCCAACATACAAGTGGTTGAAAGGAGGCAAAGGTTATTCTTTTCCTTTATTAGATTTCTGATATAATTCAACAAAACAAAATGCTTGACCATATAAATTATGTCCAAACCTTATCCTTACTATAATTAATGCTTTTTTCCAAGGCAGCTTATTCACTGCAAATGGAAATTAAAACACACATAACTTGATGTAGAAGTGTTTGACAGTTTTTCCTTTTCCAAGATGCACATGAATATGTACCCTTTATTTATATACCAAAGAATTGCAACAATTCTTCCCCGGTCAATGTGACCAACATAGACTAATTTGGAAATCACTCATTATTTTCATTGATGCTTGGTTTCCAGATCATAATGATAAATCCAGATGCCATTGATTTAGTTTTAGTTTTTATTAACATCGCACTAGAAGCAACACGAGGGCTATTGGCGACGGACCTCGTAATTTTGAACCACGGTCAAGTGACGAGGACGACACCTGAGCTGGCACCCCCCTCTCCTAACATCCACACCACGCCAACGGGAGGACTTTGGGCCCCGAACAGATTTAACGTGCATCAGCCCCGGCTACACGGCGGGTCTTTGGTGGCCAAGGATCGAACCCGCGACTGAACGAAAACCGCCAGCCGCTATCCACGACCTTGACCACTAGGCTACTGCGGCCCCCCAGATGCCATTGAACAAAGAAACTCAAAATAGCAACAATTGAAAATAACCTATGGATCAGAGTCAAATTAGCTTTGGTGCCATTTTATAGATGGCACCATGCAATCAAAATCCAATATGTCTAAGTAATGCCAATTGTTGTCATATACAGTGCTTTTGGAACTGCTTAATGAATATTACCAAACTTAATATAAACTACTATGGATATTGGACATACTTCATTTTTATTGAAAATAAAATTATAAAATTATAAGTAAACAGAAATAATATATAAAACTATGATATTAGAAATAAACTAAAGAAATATTTATATAATTATGAAAAAAATATTCATAACAAAATTAATTTAAATTACGCATTTTGTTTTAGATGCATTTAACTTTGGATTAATATAAATACAGAAGAGGCATACAAGCAAAAAAAAAAAAAAAAAAGCAATAAGCTAGTTAATAAAGAGCAAGCAAGTAAAACAGTGGTAGATAAGGTGGTGGATCCATTGGGTGAACATGAGCCCCTATCACCTGAAAAGAAAATAAACCCTATAAAATAAAATACCTGGAAAGGAAATCTCCTTTTCAGGTATTATTATCAACTAAATTGTCAGTATCAAGTCAATATATCAGCCGTGTAAATTTTATGTTAACATTTTTTCGATGCCAAAATCTTACATTATTTAGGAATTGGATATTAAAATACATATTTTTAAGATAATATATCCAGTGAAGAGATGGCATGAGAGTTTCACAAAAAAATGTGACAAGTCTATCAATTATACTAGATTCATTACTGTGCAGATGTGTTCAAATTTAAATACATAAGAAGACAGAAGAGAAAAATAACTTGATTTTCTTTATGTATGCTTTACAATTCAAGTTGGTTTTGTACTTTGCAATGTTATTGCCCTTTTAGTGCATGAATTACTGCATAAATTTGATCTTTGAACTAATAAATTTTCCCTCTAAACATTAAGGCTCCCGTCGACACTCCACCACGAATTTCCCTACCTAATGTTAATCCTATGGAGTTACGTACTTAAAGTCTTACATCTAGAATATTTATTTTAACTGCATGGAATAAAGTACCTTTTAAAGAGCATTAAAAAATGAAGGCTTCTGTGGAGTTATTTATTTATTTTTTTTTTTTCTGATTTCTGAAAGTATTTTTAAATTTTTATTAAATATCTGAAAACTTGCATCTGGGGCACTAAATTGATCATAAAAATACTTTGAATAATTAGACAAAAAAGTAATTAAACAGAATCCTTCCTTTTTTTTATGCTCTTTCAAATGTATATATTTTTTTAAAAAATTTAATTTACTTCACTGCTTGTCATTTGTTGAGTCAGCAAAGTAAACAAGGAAAGAGGGGAAAGCAATATTGAAAGTCCCGCCTCAGTGCGCAAGGATACATGGTAAAGACACGTAGACAAAAGGAGATTTACAATCCTACGGGGGAAGTAGGCCGATTTCTAGGAATTTGTAAGTGGTCTTAGGATTCCCCCTTTACAGCTTTATTTACAATTGCATAATATCCATTGAAAGTTTGTCTAGCTCGCTATACAGATATCTATGTGGTATTTCATAGTGTTTAAAAAGTAAGCTTCATACTTAATTTCTTAAAAAAAGAAGTAATCCTTCGTTTTTTATGATATTTTTACTGAGTATTTAAAAAAAAAACACTAAACAAATTGTTTTATTAATTATTAAAATGAACAATAGATATTTTAGATACATTATTTAGAGAGAGAGAAAGAAGAAATTTGCATTTTTTTTAAAAAAAATTTATATTACAACTAAAGGAAAATTGTTCAAATTTTTATGATAAAATTGAATGCACATCTACATAAATTATTTGCATGACCAATTATTACTATTTTTTCAACACCCCATTTGTGGGAATCGGATTAAAATATATCAAATTTTTATGATTAAATGAAGAATCTAGAGAAAAAAAATATTGCATTAAAAATTTTCTGGTTCTTCAATATGTGAACAATTTTACATGGATAATACATTTCTCAAGAACAGAAACATTATTTTACCGCATTGAAACAGTGTAAAGAATAGCCGAATTGTTATGCTTGCTATTTTGTGGCTAGTGATGTTTTAGACAAACGTTTGAGGTCTTTTTTCCTAGAACCCCCACTGAGTTTTAAATTTAATAAACAATAAATAGTTCTCATGTTTCTTTCAATTGTGACGCTAATAAATATTCAATCCTTACAAATTTTGTTTTCAGATTTCGACTTCGAATGAGCTTTTCCCCTCCCTTTAGTCTAATAACTAATGCAGAATGAAAATTATTAAATGGATATTACATGAATGAAGCTCTGCCAATAAATATTAGCCACCCAAGGGACTATTGTTTTCTATATCCTATAAATGTTGTACCTGACCACTTCTCAAAAATTTATCTTTTTTTTCTTTTCTTTTTTATGTCTGCTTTTATTAGTAACGAACTTAATTTTCAAAAATACGTCATAATAAATTTCTCAATTTTTTATTGGATTGAAATAAAATATATTCAATATGTGTCTGATACTTGCTTTCACCACTAATGAACTCAATTTCCAAAAATATATCGTCCTTAATTTCCTCCAATTTTTTTTATTGGGTTGAAGTGAAACAAATATAAAAATTAAGTATTTTATTTACTTATCTATTTATGTATTACCTTAAATCATATGTAAATGGAATCAAGGAAGGACTGAAAATAAATAACCTTATTTAGAATTTTAAATTCTTTAGAAATAATCCTAGCACGAAACAAGTACTTGTTTTTTTAAGTGATTCTAATGAATTTCCTGTTAATAAATCTAAAATGTTATTCTCTTCTAGTAATTAAAAATAGAGTATCCATAAGTGTAAATTTTTCCCCCAACTACATTATTTTACATAATTAAAAGACAAGAATAATCCACAAATTTCTATTATGATCAGATTGTGTGGGCAGTCTCTTGATTGGGATAAATTTATAATTTAAGGTTGATTTAATTATTTTTTGAACATAAATGTAGATTAAGATTATATGAAGTATCTTAGAATATTGCTTTCACATAAAGTTCATAAAATTAGATACCATATCTTATGTCTTATTTTTTTTTCTATTAAATAGCACTATATTTTTAGAAAAATATGATTTATTATATATTGTTGCATACATGGGGTGTTAATGATACTGTAACATGATTACCTGTACAAACTAAAATTATCATTTCCTTAATTTTTGTAAGTCTTTGTTATAGAACAGAGGTCTTCAATATGGGTTCCGCAAAATCCTAGGGTTCCTTGGAACTTTGACAGAGGTTCCGTAAGTGATCATTATTTTCTTAATCAAAGCGCCAAAATTTTAGTAAAATTTTTATACAAGTTTGAATTCTTAATTGCAGTTTGCTTATAAAAAAATAAGTATAAATAAATATTTTTCAGATAAAACAAAATCTTAAGTTTCATAAAAGTCACGTTATCAATCTTCAAATATATTAATCGGGGCATATTAGTGGCCATTCTTTGGCTCAGTCGGTATTTCTCAAACTGATACATTGACCAGCACTCAATTGAAACTAAAATTTAGTCAAGTTCATATTATGCATTTTTGGATTGACATAAGAGAAGAATATCCGAACATTGCCAAAGCTCAAAGGGTTCTCCAAGCGTAAAAGGTTCAATACCCTTGTTATATATAATTGTTTCAGTAAAAACAAAAATTGAGTTAAGGTAATGATTTTAAAACTTTTGTTTTCAATATGAGAGTAATCCAAATAAAATCTTGTAAAAAAAAGTAAAGGAAAAGTGCATACATATATATAATTTGTTTGTTTTTGTTTAGTTTTTATTAACTTCGCACTAGAAGAAACACGAGAGCTATGGAAATATAAAAATATATATTACAATCTGTGTTTTTTCGTTATAAAAATTAAATTCCTAATAAAAGCAAGTGCCTTGATATAAATTGTCTTTCGTATTAGGGCAATTAAAGTTGGATGCAAAATTATCAAGGAAATTCTAATAATTATTTCAGTTAATACAACTGCAAACTGACATACATTGCAGCAATTTGCTCTGTCCAGGTATCAGCTTTTTAGCCACCCAAATGGAATTTATTTTACTTGAATCAATTTTGGCAAACCAGATCACTTTTCAATTTTTAATCGTTTGCTTCAAATTTAACTACATTTATTGCTTAAATATATTCAATTTAATAACTTATCATTTCCTTTCATTTTAATATCAGTAAAGCTTACTATTGCCCATTTCTCGATATTTCGTCGTTTACTTTAATTCTTATATTTAATTGAGTAATTTTAAAATAATTACAAAAAAGAATAAAAAAAGCACGTCTTGGGTGGCTAAATCTGTTCCTTGTAACACTTTGCATAGAACTTTTTATTATATAAAAATTTATTTTTATATAATTAATCAGTGAGTACAAAATTTGGAATATTTCTATTCAGTGTGCGATAAAGATATTACTCCAGCATTGTCGATCTTTTATAAATCAAGTGATACGATTTTTAAAAACATGATATTGTAGAAACGGATTTTTTGAAATGAAAAGGTATGTGAAAAAGGAGTAAAAAAAATAAAAAGGTTATCGACCATGAAGAATGACTATTTTTGAATCAATGAAAAAGTAAGTTTCTTCCCAGTTTCGGATAGCTTTCAAATACTTGAACAACACAGAAGGGTAATAGTCTTACGAAGGAAAGAAATCCGTTGAGTTGCAGGATTTCTTAACCCCCCCCCCCAGGGATGTGTAAAAGGACGACACAGATCAAATTACTCTTGTTTTCTCTAGTTTTGAAAGGGGTGGGAGAGATAGAGGAAGAATTGTAAGCCAATTGTGGGTGAGGAGACAGTCGTACCGCCAGTGTAGAGGAAATAATTTCATTTCAAAGACATCCTATCCCTATGACATCATTTTCAAAGTTCATGATAGCTGTCAAAACATAAATATAAGAAAATGGAAAAAAATTGAGTAAAATTGAAAAAATTAAAAGCATCTAAGAAGTTCCCAATTTGAAATAAAGCGAAATAATGAAAATTAAGAAAAATAAAGCTTGTAATTTCTCTTTTATAAGAGAACTATTTACTTCGCCTCCATATGACCAGTATTGTATGAATACTTTGTCCGCACTAAGTAACGCCCCTCCCAGTAGAGGGAGCTTTCATCGATTCTTTCTTTAGGAATCACTCGAAGGGAGCCTTAATGTCCTTATTTTACTTCAAAAAATGGTGATTTATATAAATCATATACGCTCATATGATCCCATTTTCAGTTATAAATTTATCACCACTAACATTGATTATATTACACTATACGATTATATATATTATAATATAAATCGTTTTTTAGAATTAAAAATAAAAATACCACAAAAAATTATACCTGTCTGAAGACAAAACCTTTTCTGAAACATCTGGATATAATACTTTGGCATCTTTACGCAAGATGAAAGATATTTGATGAAAAAAGCGATCAAAAATTGAGGCATTGCTGAAAAATATGAAACACGAAAAAAATGGTTACAAATATTTACCTTTTTACAATGGAAATAATAAATTTTGAAAAATATATAAATAACACATTATAATTCTTATGATTAAAAAATCTCAACATAAAAATAGTAACCAATATGGAACGGACAGTAAAATATTCTACTTAAAATGAAAAACATTCATCTCAATAAATATGACAATACTAAGTTTATTTTTAAGTATCAAAAACATTTACTAATAAATAGCTATTGCAAATATTCATTTTATTTCTCCTATATAAATACAATGTTATAAATCATTTCTTATAATGATTTGGAAATCCAATTTAATATGCAGTAGCTATAAATCTTCATTTTTTAAAAAAGCTGAAATCTCTCCAGTTTTACTTTATACATATACTATCAGGAGTAGGTTAAAATAAGGGACACATAGTCTAAGAAAATACTTGCATTGTTTTATTAAGGCATAAATGAAACAACTACATTCCTCATACTAAACTTTATAACTTAACTTTCATATAAAATATAAAGCTTTGCTTTGAAAAAAATGAAGCAGTTGTATTCATGTTATCAACATTTCTGTAAATTTTGCTGGCAGAGTGAAGTAAACATGAACTTAATCTTTTCTTTCAAGACAAAACTCATGAGGAAGGAAGGGGGAATGTGCTAATCATTTATTAAAAATTCTTTAAAAATCAACTAGACTGATACCAAGATTTTTGCTAAAAGTATTAAATATTACTTATTAGTAAATAAAAAGTTAATTAGCTAGTTAAGTTGAATTTATTACTGCTCCTAAATAACTAAAAAAAAATCCCCCCAAAAAAATTTATATATGTTTAAACAGTTTTGTATGAAAGGAACAATCATGTTAAATCCCCATATATCTAAAAAAAAAAAAAAAAAGTGCTTCTTATAAAATTATACCATTTAAGTTCACATTGCATTACTAATAGCATTTTTATCAAGAAAATCAGCAACATGAAAACATATTTATATTCACATTTCATTTCTCATATGAATGACAAAAATTTCCCGACATAACATTTTTACAAGCAATAATTTTATTCCTGTTTCAAATGTGTTACTCAAAATTTATTCCTCAAATAAAACTTGTAAATTATAAAGAAAAAAAAAACAGATCCACTCTCAACACTGAAATACTTTCGGATGCAAAATTCAATAAATTATACAAATGCCACAAACGTAATATTTAAGAGATATCAACCTCTAGCTGTAAATTTGGATTTGTTCATTTAACATATCTACTAGTTTTTGAAGAAGAAAAAAATTACAAGAACTATAAGCTTACCAAAGAACACAATGTTGTTTGAACTTAAAAAAGAAAAACAAAACTAATACTATACAGCAATATTTGTGTAACATGCAATTAAAACTTTTCAGAAATTTGGGAACAACTCCTGATCACTTCCAAATTTTAATTATGTGTAGCTTTTTTTTTTTTTTTTTTATCAAATTGCAGAAGTCTTATCAGTGGCTCACAAGTGATCAAACACAACATAAATTTCATTCACAAGTAATTTTTTACTCAAACTAAAAATCATACAACACACCTAAGAAATAATTAGAAGTTTAGATATGATTCTGAATAAAACAAAATATCCTAAAACAATTCATCTTTCTTGAAGAATTATTCTTCACAGAATAAGTGAAATTGATATAATCAATACCACGCAATTCATCACACATATTCAATTTCCTTTTAAAATATAAATGGCATTAAAAATTCTTTAACAATTTTTATAACTTTTAAACACCTGGGATTAAAATGACGATTTCATTCTGGAAAGGTTTAGAAATGCTACTTGCCTTCTTCACTCACCTACCCCGGCTAATTAGTTCAACTAATGCCTCATGTGCCTTTTTATAATATTATTGTATTAACTATTATTTTAAATGCTTTTATATAGTAAGTAACAGAAGTTATTAACCCTGTTACACATAAACTCATTTATCTCCTAAACTCATCTTTCACTGTTGAACAAAACTGTGTCCTTTAAAAATAAAAAAAACTCCCCCCTACATACACACATTCACCTTTCCGATTCTTGCGATTTGTCTATGTTTAGACTTAGAATAAACCCAGAAAAAATACTTTTTTGTGATTTAAGTACTAATAGTTTCATTTTTGTAACATTATGTTTTCTTTAATTCATCTTTCTACTTACAAGATTTTTCACTCATATTTTCCATTTCATAAAAATATTTTTTGTTAAACTCAAATCACGCGATTTGTATAGGTACTTATAGTACTTTTAGACAATTGTAGAGCCAAAAGACAAAATCTAGAATCATACACTAAAGATTATTAGTTTGATAAAATTTCAAATTACTTTAAATGCCTAATTTTTACCTTATGTTTTAAAATTGATTTTAAAATATTTAAATCAACTAAGAATTCCAGCATTTTCTATAATCACAATATTGCCTAATCTTGATGATAACTTGTATTCCCATAGAAACACCTCCATGATTTACAGCTGTAAAATTTGTTTTAGATTAAGCTTTTTTTTTTCTTTTTTGTCACATAAAACTCTTATCTATTAAAGCTAAAAGAGCTTCATTCAATACATTTCAGGCCTACATATCACGAATCATGCATATTAAGCTTTTCTTTATACTAGGATTCCCCCCTCCCACACACTTCTACAAGAAAATCAGCTGGGTTACGGGTTATCCATATAATCTTCTGAATTTTGTCTTAGAGTTTCAAGATATAAAGGATCTAGAATTATGAAGAATAAGAAGAAAATAATTTATCAATATTTTGTTAATCACATTCTCAAATGAAATCACGAGATCAAATGAAAATGTTTTGTAGAAACAAGGATCATAAGCTTGTTTATTAAAAAAAATACACAATTAAGATCATTGCAACTGAATCAAGAAACCATAAACAAGAAAATACAACCACAGGAGGCAATCAAAATTAAAAAGGTAATATGAAGAAATATACCATACATATATAAAAATATGACACAAATAATTCTGAGAACAAACAGAATTGAAGAAACGTTTTAGAAATGGCAATCTATTCAAGGCATACATTTTTAAGTATACAGGATGTATCAAAATTTTTCCAAATAAAAAAATTCTTCAGAAATTCTTATAGATATTTGTATAGTTGCAGATACTGTGAATTTACAATAAATAAAAAAATATTCAAAACAAAAAAGTTAATTAAAAGGAAAGTTGAAGCATAAAAATTAAAGATTTTTCCTTAACTTCCCATTTTTGCTGTTTATTCTTAAAAGTTTCATAAATAAATTAAAAACAAAAGTTCAGTAAATTTGATTATATACTTTATCCTTCATATTACACATTAGATCAAAAAAAAAAAAATCTGTACAATTTGATGGTATACTGCTTATTGCTCAAAATGATACAATTTTTCAACATTGGGCAAGTGAAAGCAAAATAATTCAAAGTTTGTAATATTATACATTTTCAATAAATACCAATATTTTAGCGATTCTCAACTTATACCGATATTATTTTGAAAATCAATGAGAAAAAAAACAATGAAATATTTTCTATTTGTATTAAGTATTTGCACTTTATTACGTATAATAACTATTTTACATTCTCAATACAATTGATTAGAACTCATTAGCTAAATATAAGAAATATTAGATGTACACTTAAAACTAAAGATTATAAAAAATAAACACTGCAGCTTTTTTTTTTTTTTTTAAATCAGGAAAAACAATGTAAAAAACTACATTTACATGCAATTTAAAATGTTGTATTTTAAGCAGTTAGATATTTAGACACAGAAGAATATAGAATGATGACTAACAAATATAATTAATAAAAGCTGACAGTTTAAAAAACCAATACTAATAAAAAGAAATTCAAAATTATGATGCTTTTCTCAACTCGATTTCATATATTTTCAATTTTAAAAATCAGTTAGCTATTTCAAATGAAACTTGAAAAACAGCAAGCATTTGTAGCTAGCAAGAGAATTCAAGTCCATTTTTGATCAGTATCAAAACTACTGAGCTATATTGAACCTAATTAAACCCCTGTCCCTCAAAAGTCTTTATAGTTAGGAAGAAATGCAACTAACTATGTAACATAAAATTCATATAATTTTCATCAGTAATAATTTTTCTCCCTTTACATACCATTTAAATATATCAAAAAATGAAAAATCTATGCATTATTTGAGAAATTTAAAATTGTGGCCTCAGCAAAATATACAATACGTGTATTCAAAATTTTGCATAAAAATTAATCAGAAGCATAAATAAAATAATGAATTCTCAATTTATATCAATTTAGGGGAGATTACACAAACAGATTTTTCTTTCTTGAGATTGAAAAAACAAGGGCATACACAGGTTTTTTTTTTTTTTTTTTACTATTTTATAATAAAAATAAGCAATTTTAATTAATATAGTTGTCATAGATCAATACAAAATACATATGTAACAATTTTAAAAAATTTATAAAAATATAGCAAACAAATATTAATGGTAGAGGATTTTAAAAGATAAATTCTTATTTTAACTGAAAACAATTATTTCAAAAATATAACTTACTGATTTTCGGTAGGTACTTTTAGCATGTTGATATTATCATCAGGAACTTGAATGGAACTTCCAACCTATAAAACACAAATACTATATTAAAATGTAAAAAAAATACATAGAATTTTAATATTTCTTCACTCCATGACCAATTATTTAAAATAGTAATATCATTCATTGGGACAGACTGCAATGATGACATTAAAATAGGTTTGATTCACAGACAAGCAGCACCAAGTTGAAATTAAGCAAAATCAATAACATCAATATGTGCAGTACATTATGCAAAATTTAATGTCAGCTGCTCATGTTCAGAACTGGATACCTTTCCTGCAGATATCATGTGACTTCCGCCAGAGGATGCTGTAGTTTGGAGTGAGAAGTCCCGAGACAAAAACTTTAATCGGAATGCTTTTGCTCTCCTATATACCAATTCATGTTGCATTTTGAAGTGTGATGTGTAACTTGATGTAATATTTGCATTGATGTTAACATATAGATTTATTTACAAGGGAGTGCAGTCCCTTTTTGTTGTGGCTAATTAATTTTTTGGAACAGTTTTGCAGCAGCTAAAAAGAAATGTTTAATGCACCAAATCTCCGGAACAATAAAGAAGGTAAGTCAATTTTTTGATATCCTTAATGAACAATTACATATTAATTCTGAATTAAAACAAGAAATTTGCTTCTTGACATGTTATCTCTGCTGGGATAGAGCTTGTGCTTTAAATTTTAAATATACAAATATATATATGAGATTGAACTGATATATTTGAACATATTTTGATAATCATATTTCAGAAATTTGATTTTTACAGTTGCAATAAAATGGCCACTAAAAGCTCGGAACTCATTCAGTTATGCAAAAAGAAGCGCACAACATTAAGAATTTCAGTTACTATACTTATTTCCAAAATTGAAGTAGAAATTCAGAAAACAGAAGTAACTGCTGAAGAGAGTGGAATTGAACTTTATATAGAACAATTAAATGATAAATTCGATTACCTTAAATTAGTTGATTCTGATTTAGAAAAGCTATTAAAAACTAGAGGATCTGGATGAAAAATTAGAATCAGCAGAGGAGTACCATGAAAAAATTGTAACAAGGAGATTCAAAGCAAATAAATATTTACAAAGTTTGAATCATAATAAAAGTATTTACAAGTCTCCCAATCCCCCCAACCATTCAGCACATGAAATGGATGTTAAGCACCAAATGATCAACGTCAAATTAACAAAGATAATGATTAAGAAATTTTCTTGAAATATAAGTGAACGGCTTACATTCTAACTCTTTTGAGATGTCAATACATCTCTAGACGACATCAGTAAATTTAATTATTTAAAAGATCATTTAACTGGAACAGCTTTGGAAACTATTGGAGGTTTTTCTATTTCTCAGGAAAATTATGTTACAGCTGCTGATTTGCTAGAACAGATATTTGGAAGAAAAGAAACTTTAATAAACACCCACATGAGTCGGTTATTAGAAATTCCCCCACTTAAGTATTCGAATGACATAAAAAGTTTTAGGCAACTGTTTGATAAAATTCAAATCAGAAGTTTAGAATCTTTAGGTATTTCTTACACTTTATTATCCCCTATATTTCTTAAGTCACAGCCAAATGACTTAATATTTGAATTTAATAAAGTATTCAGAAAAGACTATTCTGTTAATGATTTAATTGATTTTTTAAACAAGCATTTAGTAGCAAAAGATTCACAATTCCGCAGCAAAATCTAAGTCATGTCTGTGCTGTGGTGACTTGTCTCACACAAGTATAAATTGTTAATTTGGGAAGAGCTTATCACTTGAACAGCAGAAATCGATATCAATTTAAAAGAGTTTTTATTTTAGTTGCATTAATCCCAGGTACACAAGTTCTTTTTGTAAGACATTAAGTAAAATGTACCATTTGTTCAAAAAGACATGTTGATATTATGTGTTAAAAAAAAATAAACTTTTTAAAAATGAGAAGCCAGAATTAAAGGAAGTTATTGAAAACACTTAACAGTTGACAAATAACAGTTGTTCTAGGAAAGTTTATCTTCAGACTTTAATAGTTTATATTAAAGAAAATAATTTAATGCATTTGATTAGGGCTTTATAGATTTTGGTAGCTAGCAATCTTTTATTACAAAATTTATCAAAGGAAAAATGAAGGGGTTAGGAGAGGAATCTATAAATCATGGTTTATTCCGTGGAATTGAACAGGCTGAAATGAATATCGTGGAAAGATACCAGATTAATCTTTCAAATGTTGTTGGAAGTTATGAATTAGAAGTTTTAGATGAAAAGAAAATATATGCTTCCTTACCTACAATGAATGATGCTCATTGCTTGAAACAATTAAAGATCTAGGTATTTTAACTAGTGATGCAATGATAAATGAGAAAAATTATGGCGATATTAATTTGTTGATTGGAGCTGATTATGTAGGGAAAGTAAAACATCTTGCAGGAGGTTTGGTTGCTGTACACACTCCATAATGGGTAAATCTGATAAAAAGGGCCCACCCACAAATAGTTTACTGTTAATATAGTCATTACATGTAAATGATGCGAAAATGACAGATCTCTGGAAGTTAGACACTTTGGGTATTGAAGATAGTAGTGAAAAACGCTCAAAACAGAGACCCAGCAACTTACTTTGAAACATTTCAGAAAAACAGTTAGCAGAGACAGTACTGGCATATATAAAGTGAATCTACCTTTGTTAAAAGGACATCCTCCTTTACCTGATAATAAAGAAATAGCCCAAAATAGGCTGAAGAAAACAGTTTGATCCCTGAAATCAGCAAATCGATTACATGAATATCAAGAAGTTTTCATTCAGTGGGAAAGAGAAGGCATCATTGAGCAAATTAATCAGGACAATCACATTCTTGAAGGTTTAGGTGTACATTATATGCCACACAGAACAATATTTAAAGACAACTTGGCAACCAAGGTACATCCTGTATTTGACAGATCCACTAAAACTAGAAACTCTATATCAATTAATGAATGTATTGAAAAGGGTCTGAATCTTATCGAAATGATCCCAGCTATTCTAAATAGATTTAGGTAGGGAAAAATCGGAGTTATTTCAGTCATAAAGCAAACATTTTTACAAATACTGAACAAGTCTGAAAGAGATGTTCTGCGGTTTGTGAGGTGGAAGGACAGAGATCTCCAACAGACAATCACGTACAGGCATTGCAGGGTTGCATTCGATATATAATGCAGCCCCTTCCTACTTGCAGCTGTTTTGAATCATGTATTAGATCAGGTAGAAGAGCCTTTAAAATGTCTTGCAATCAATGTATGTCGATAATTGTGTTTCAAGAGTAGACTCTGTTTTGGAATTAGAGCATTTTAAATCAGAAGCTCAAAGAATTCTGAAGACTGCTAAATTTGAATTATGTGGATGGACAAATAATTATCTTTCCGAGTTAATCAAATTTGTACAAGAAAGCTCAGATTATGAAAAAGAAGTATCGGTTTTAGGTCTTACATGGAATAAGCCTCTTCTTCACGAATGCTGGAAATTAGAAATCTCTTGAGATTCAAAATTACCTGAAGATATAATTAAAAGATTCAATGAATGGAAAGATGAGTTACGTGAACTAAAAAATTTAAAAATTCCTCATAGACTTTCAGATTTAGATCTTTATGAATCCAACTTGATACTCCACACTTAATGTGATGTGCCCAATTCAGCATATGCGACTTACATATTTTTAAGGACAGGAAAAGATGGGAAAGTTACTTGCCAACTAGTTCAAACAAGATCTAGGGTTGCACCTTTAAAGAGACTATCCATAACAAGGACGGAATTACTCTTAAGTAATATTATAGCTAGACTGGCAGATTCAGTGAATAAAGATTTAAAATTGGAAAATGTTGAACAATCCTGGAGCACAATCCTTGATGGTGGCTCTGAGAGAAAATTATTGGATAATAAAAAGTAGATGAACTATAAAAAAGGTAACAAAAACCTGCATAATTTACAAATGATTTAAACTGCTGTTTGTAGAAAATGCAACACCATGAAGGAATCATCAGAATCAAATGAAATTCGCAGCAAATGTCAATTATAGGATATTATGCAAATTAATAAAGTTTCAGAGCCATCGCGCGTGCGCGGCGCACGCAGCGCCCTCTGAATTGATGCTGAAAGCGTATAAATAAAGTGCTGTAGCGGGACGTTGAAAAAAGTCTATGATTATTTGTTAGTGGCAAACGTTTAGTGAGACCTGAGTATGCCTCCACGACGGAAGAATAAGAAATTCAAGCAACTTACGGAGTTTGAACGAGGGAGGATAATCGGCCTTCGAGAAGGAGGATTTTCCTATCGCGCAATAGCAGCTCGTATGCAGCGGAACAGTTCCACAGTGATGCGAGTTTGGAAGCAGTGGACCGACGAGCACCGAACAACTCGAAAAACAGGCACTGGACGACAGAAGGTGACGTCAGAGCGCGATGATCGACACCTGCTCCGCATGGCGGTGAATGATCGCACAGCTTCCTCCAGGCAGCTGGCAGCACGTTGGTCTACTGCTACAGGTGTACAATTGTCGGCTTCGTCAATTCGTCGTCGTCTGCTGCGCCGTGGATTGCGTGCAAGGGTGCCTTTATACAGGATTCCCCTCACGGCGAATCATCGACGGCTGCGTCGGCAGTGGGCTCTTGAGCACAGAGACAGGCGAGCTGATTGGCACCAAGTTGTCTTTTCAGATGAATCACGCTTCAATTTGTGGACCCATGATGGCCGTGTTCGTGTTAGACGTTATGCCGGTCAACGCTGCCTTCCTGAGTGTATTATTGAACGACATAGTGGTCGAACACCCGGAGTTATGGTCTGGGGTGCGATTTCGTATCATGGACGATCCAATTTGATACGAATTGAGGATAATCTCAATAGCAACAGGTACGTCCGTGAAGTGCTACAGCCCGAAGTCGTTCCTTTCCTTCAAGGCATCCCTGGAGCTATCTTTCAGCAGGATAATGCACGCCCACATGTTGCGCGGACTGTTCGAGACTTCTGTTCAGCACAACGCATGCAACTTCTTCCTTGGCCTGCTTATTCACCGGATATGTCGCCTATTGAGCACGTGTGGGATATGGTTGGTCGGCGTCTCGCTCGTGATCCGCGTCCTGCAGTTTCCAAAGACGAACTTTGGTTGCGCATACAAGCGATATGGAATTCTCTTCCTCAAGCAGATATTCAACATCTGTTTAACTCCATGCCACGTCGTATAGCAGCACTTATTGCAGCGCATGGTGGCTGCACCAAATACTGATTTCGGACGCTTAATTTGTTTCTTTTGTTTTGAAAATTTCATCATTTATTTGTATCAGTACAAGTCGTTTCTGCATTAAATTTCATTTGATTCTGATGATTCTTTCATGGTGTTGCATTTTCTACAAACAGCAGTATATTACCAGAAATACCAGAAGGAACACTACCAGAAGATCGAGTGAATAAATGCTTTCATTTTTGAAGTCATTGGAGTGGACGTTGCGGGTCCCTTAATATCAAGAGATAACAAGAAGGTGTGGATCATAAATTTTACATTTGCGGCTTATGGGTAGTACAGTTAAAATTATTGATATCTCTTTCAACAGATAATGCCATACTAGCACTGAGAAGGTTTATAGTATGCAGAGGGCACCCCTCTATTATCTACTTGGATAATGGAACAAATTACATTGGAACCGAAAACATTCTGAAAAATATCAATCTAGAAAGATTGAAAGCATCCTTTTTACCGATTTCTTTATTCCTCCTGCAGCTCCATGATTAGGCGGATTTTAAAGAGGTTGATAGGACTCTTAAAAGGAACTTTGAGAAAGGTCTTAGGTCGCACTAACTTGAAGTATAAAAAAATCTAAATAGGTTTATGTGACTGTGAAAGTTAACTAAATTCTAGACCTTTAAACTAAGCTAGTGGCAATCCAGACAATTTATGCCCTCTAACACTTGATGCATTCTTAAAAAAATAACATAATAGTAGTACAATGGACTTGGACAGAATAAAATCAACTGACAAGACAGAACTAAACAAGCAACTAGGGTATAGAAAAAGATTAACGAACCAGATTTCATAATGAAAACTTGAGATAGTTACATCAAAGAACAAGAGTTTGAACACAAATGAATAATCCAAAAATTGTTATCTTCTATTAATCTGGAATTATATCAAAAGAATTTATTGGCCCTTGGGAAGAATACTTTCAGTCTATTCAAGCAAAGATGGAATAATAAGAGCCAAGATATATTAGAAAGAACTCCTCAATTTCTTACTACCACTGTTCCAGTGCCAGTTGTCCACCATAAATTGGGAACAGGCATTGAGTCGCATATGTTTTAACATTTCAATAACCATAATGATATAGAGAGGTCAGAAGTGTGCTTTTGTGATAAAGGCATATTTCAAAAATGGTGACTCTGTCCGATGAAGCTCACTTTTATTTGTCTGGTTGTGCGAGCAAACATAACTTTTGCTACTGGGCTCCGAACAATCCCTGAATGATCTGCCCATAATGATCGAGTTACTGTTTGGTGTACTGTTGTAGATTTTGTTCCTAACTTTTTGAAGACAATAACAAAGCTGTTACAGCAACTTCTGCCCGAAATGTGGATACGTTACGTAACTTCCTGCAGCTGAAACTGGACAAGCATGGGAATTTGGCTGTGTAGTTCCAACAAGATGATACCACAGCCCACATAGAAAGAATATCGATGGACTTATTGAAAATATTTATTTCTGGAGCGTCTGATCTCACTACAGGGTGACATTTTATGGCCAGCATGTTCCCCAGATCTTTCGCCTTGTGATCACTTTCTCTGAGGGGCATCAGAATACACAAGTCTGCAAGAATAGGCCCCAAATAATGGACAAACTGAAAGCAGCTATATGCCAAGATATTCTAACAATACCGCAAAAAATTACTAGGAGCTTAATGAGGAACTTCTAAGTGAGACTTCAGAAATGCATAGACAGAGAAGGTCAGCATTTGGAAGATAATCATTTTCAAAAGGGAGTGAAGGCGAATGTGAAAAACAAAATGATAAATATTCTTCTACCAAATTGTGAAATAAAACTTTGAATAACACCTACTATTGCATTACTGTTTATGTTTGAAATGGGTGAGTTATTTCAGGCTAACCCAGTATAAATGAATTAATAAATTAGTAGATCTTATGCAAAAATATGTCTTAAAGTTTTAAAATAATTTTTTAAAGTAATTTCCTTTACATCTTTAAATGTAATAAGAAAGATTATTATATCATTTAAAAACTCACACCTAAATAAACAATAAAAATCATTCTATCATAAAAAGAAACAAATTTATGTATAAAAATAGTATTACATTACAGTTATGATACAAAAGGTAAAACTGCTATTTAGTTTACACCTTAACAAACAGAAAGAAACTTGGTTTTAAAAGTTGCCAATTTGGCAATTTTTGAAATAGCGCCATTTGTGCAACTGCACAGAGTGTGAAAAATGAAAGAAAATGAATTTTACTAATAAATTTTGTCTGTGGACCTGATAAACTTTTAAAAAAAACTTCATATAATTATCATTTACACAAATTTAAATTTATTCACTTCCACAATAAAAATAGATGCAAGACCTGTTATTGCTTCTCAGTCATTTTCTAGCAAATCAAACTATATTCACCTTATAACCAATATATATCCCAATAAAATTAATCTATTTGTTAATTAAACCATATCATTGATTTTAAAAATGTTCTCTAGTCTTCAACAAGAATGAAAAGCATGATAGGATTATAGATTCAGTACGAATTTTAATAACTCTAGGGAGAACTTGATGTTTCGATTGTATTATTGTCCATGATCTCTTAAAATTGTCCTGAGCTTTTAAAAATAAATTTATCAAAATACAAATAGTAATTTGTTAAAAGAAACTTCTCAACAAAAAGTACTAAATATTTAAAATAAAACATAATTAACCTTAAAATGACATTTAGTTTAGTTTAGTTTTCATTAACGTCACACTAGAAGCAACACGAGGTCTATTGACGATGGATCTCGTAATTTTGAACCACGGTCCCTTAAAATGACATATCAGGACTCCAAAAAGCTAAATGAAGGAATATGATAAAAGCTTGACTAACCTGTTCTGCTTGTGGATCCGAGTATTTTAAGAATTCTTTTAATCATTATCATTTTCATGAATTTATATGCAATTATTTTTTGCAAATATTCCAAGTTTCTAAGTTTTATCAAACATATTAAGCAAAAATCTATCTTTCATAAAGATTACTTTTCTTTTAACAATGCCATTCATATGAGAAAATATGTGAAACAACATAAGGAAAGAAATATACAACAAATTTAGGCACCCATGTTATTATCTTAACTGGCAAAAGTTTTTAAACCTACACTCACTCAAGCATGGGGAAAAAAAAAATCACTCATGAAATCTTAACATACACATCCCAAACCAATGATGAGCACTTAACTAGTAATATAGGACCGAAAAGGTTAGGATTGCCGTGTATAACAAACATATAACCATATTTTATTTTTCATAATCAGAATAGATAGAAAGCATAAATTAGAACTAAAAAACACAATTTAAATATTACCCATTTCAGACACAATATATTTTTTCATTATATTTTAAAGCAAACAGAAAATTTTTATTAATTTAATATTAAAAAAAAGTTTTTAATACATCAATTTGTGATTAAACGTTGATTTTGTGTTTGATGCCAGTGCAAAACAATTACAATAAATATTTATGTCCTAAACAATGATAATATAGTTTATTTTTTACGTGAAAAATCAATTTCATGATGATATATATCATTACCTAGTAAAAAAATATTTAATATAAGTTTCTAAATCTCTGTTTTAACTGTAAAAAATAGTAATTTTTTTGCACGAATACAGTAATAACTTCACAATAAATTGAGATCAACCTACTATTACTAAACTAAATGAAAAGAATGTTTATTAAATGCAATCAAATACAATAATTTCCCATTAACACTATTTTCAAGTCTTTAAAGTTTATGTTCGTTAAATTTTATAACGAATTCTTTCATGGAATGTTAATTAAATTGTTCTAGAAAGGTAATTTTCCATCTAGGTATATTTTATAAAAGTTCTTTTTAACAAAGGTACTCTTAAATTGCACGTCTTTTGAATTTAAATTATGCATCATACTTTAATTCGTAAATTTCTGTACATAGACAACTCAAACAAAATTAATATATATAGACATTACAAAAATGCTCCTTTCATCAAAATTGCACAATTAACACAAAGAGCAAAAAAGAAATAAATAAAAGACAATACATATCTGACAGTTTTAGAAGATGTCCAGATTTCTTTTTTTAAATCTAGTACTTGAATTTCAATATTTGTATACTTTAACGGGAAAATGTATCAAAATTATATAATCATTTAATATCACTAGCAAAAAATTCGGCATTTAAATAAGAAATAAGTCATGTTGATTTAAACGCATGTAAATATCTTATGTGTGTCTACAAGAATAGAAGTTAAAATAACTTTTCATTCAGTAGACTAGAAATTACGAAGTTAAAAACTGACTACACATAATTTTAACCAGCAAGTTAATTAATACATTTAAATTCTTCAAAAAATAGAATTAATGAATAAGACATAATTCTACATTATGGATGCATGAAAGAATGTGCCAGCTTGTCTATGAAATCAAAAAAAAAAAAAAATCTTGGATTTAAGCAACCTAACTGATTAATTAGTCATTTCTAAGTCACTTAAAAGTGTATAAAAAGCGTATATTTTTGAAGAGATGTGCATACCATAAAATTTTAAAAATGCAAAAGTAAATTTTCATCATATTCTACAAAAGAAAGTATACAAAAGTACATGCTACAGGTGAAAATAACTAAGAGAAATAATTATGACGAACTTGATTGAAAATAAAATTTTTGCTAACATAAAACTAAATTTGGACCTTCAAGATCCTTATTTTTGCATAAATACAATAAAATTGAGAAAATAGCAATGTATTTTTTGAAAACATCGAAACTTATCGCAGAATTTAAATCAGAGATTAATAATCGATAAATGAGGGCAAAAGTAAATTTTCCAGAATATATATATACACAGTTCATCCTAACAGTAAAGCGAACATCTCGATCACAGAAGTTTATCAGAATCGTATTATGGAGAAATCAAAGAGTAAGCAAGATCATACTCAGCAATTGAATTATTAAATTTTCAAAAAAAAAGGGGGGGGACTCACTAATAATAACTTATACCTGCACAAAATAATTACTTTTTTTAAACATAGACTAAGTTTCAAAGCAAATTGCGAGTACTTTCAGAATAAAAATTTTAATATTTCGTTTAAGCTAAACAAGCTTTATCGAACAACAATATCTTATTCACAAAATAAAACAAAACTTTTACCAGTAAACAAAAACTAACGTATCAAAAATTTTAAGTTAACTCATTTGAAGATCGACCATAGACAATTCCACACCGGAACATCTCGCGGACAGAACACGTCGAAGCTAGATCTTGCACTTTAGAAAATATTTGAAAGATTTCATTGGATAATAATTACATGGTGTAAACTGGCAACCTTGAAATTTTCTCGCCAAATGATGCATTTAGGGTAGGCAAACATGCAATCATTCTGTGGGTTGTTCTATTAATATCAAACCCATCATTTATGATTTCCCTTAATTAAAGATTTTGTATCAGAAATTTAGGTAAAAGCTTTGAAAAAAAAACAAAAATACATTTTCTTCTCATTTGGTACTTTTTCAGAGAAGTTTTCTCATGAAATTATCTGGTTCGACAGATTGAATGGTCTAATCTTTAATGCAGCTATTGTGTGATAAGACAAAATCAAACTAATCCTTCATTTTCTCGCATAACAAAACCTAAACTAGACTTTCAATCGGTTATTTTCCTAACGCATTAAATCTGCTCAATAGAAACCAGGAATAATCCAAGTCGCAAATCATCCGATAAGTCCTTCTAAGACAATCCCACAAATTAGCAATTATCATTGGACACGACCCAAAGAGATGATTACTCATGTTTTTTAAGTGCTTTTTAACAAGAAAAAAACTGCGTGTCTTAATTTAACCTACTCCCTATACTGTTTACAATAACGGTTTAAGAACACATAACCATAATATGTGAATACTTTTTAGAATTGTAATATATTGTAACTGGTGTGTGGAAAAAAGAAAATAAATAAAGAAAAGAAAAAAAATGGGCGAACTGTAATATGCAGCATAAAATGCTTAAGAATTCTAAGATTTGAAACAATTTCTTATGAAAAAATTTCGGTAAACAAAAGGAAGTAAATATGTGCTGGTGATCACTAAAACGCGTTTTTCTTAATAATTAAAAACTGCTACCATTTAAATTGATAACACTTGCATTGTTTATACTTTGAAGAATAAATAGCACAATGTTTGCTTCCAGCTTGGAATAATTAGTGTTTAGCGTTAGTTTTATAGCACAAATCGGAAATTTTACCGCTTAAGTACCTGGGATTTTTACCTGCACTGGTGTGGATATTGATTTAAAACTCACAAGTTTAACTTATTGTAGTAAGAATGAGTTCTCGCAATCATTTTGATGACTAAATTAGATGGAGAATCGTTGACATTTTTGAAGCAGAGTAGTCTTGAGCGAGGGTCGTTCGATGTTAACAAGTGGCACCAAAATGGTATCCATGTTGTAGAATTAGTTCCATGCAAGTGCTACTATCATCAGAACGCCCATCCAAAGGCCTCCTAAGAGCAACGACACCTATACAGGATTTCTACTTGGAATTAAGTGTAAGATGACATAAGCAGACAACTGCAACATAGCATTCTCGAGACATGATGCTGCATCTGAACTAAACATTTCTAGGCAAACAATTTTCAGACACCTAGCAGAGGGGCTATTTACGAACGGAATTCAGAGGTGTGTCTACCTTTTAATTTATTACACAATAAAGCCCGTTCGTTGAGGAGTCAAACACAACGTTCTTGGACACACCAAGACCGAGTTAGACTGATTCTGTGCATTGAGTTAGTTTCTACGAGTTTCCATCTGGATTAAACGTAGAACTTGCAATCATCCCTCCAACGTAAGTGAAATAGACCAATTTGGTGTTAGAGAAATGCTTGTATGTGGTGGCATGATGTTGTGCTCCACTGCACGTCTTTTATGAGGGTAATGTCGCCGTGCAGCACTTAAGAGATGAGGTCCATGCAGCTTATGTGATAATTTTCCTAGACGCTGCAGATTTGAACTTTCTTTAGACGGACAATAATGTGAAGTCAAACAGAGCTTACATTGTTGCTGATTTTCTTGATGGAGAGGATATTCGCCGAATAGACTGTTCGCACAACCTTCAGATCACAGTCTTATTGCTCATGTTTGGGGTGATCTAGGAAGAGCCATTGCATGACTTCTTTCCTTTCCGATGACCCTCCAGGCGTTAAAAGCCGTTCTTTTAAAAGGATAAAATTTATTACCGCAAGCATTTCTCCACACCCTCATTAGCAGTATGACGGTTCATTGTGATGCTTGTACAGCATTGCTCAGTGGTGGCACTCCATAATAGATGGCTCTTGCCTTATTAGTTTTAAACATATATGAATTATTATATTCCGAAAACATGAACTGTTTAAGTGTTAATTTTTTTGTCCTTTCCCCTCCCTCGGAATAAGGTTATCGCATTATTTGTTCGATTATTTGATTGCAGATTCTGCTTGTTGATATTAAAGCACCAAAATTGTACGAATTTGTAATTCTTCATATACGTTGTGCACAATATTGATTATCATATCCCCACCAAAAATATGGAATAATCCTGAACTAAGGCATCTGCGTTTGTCTGAGAGTGTCGGTATATATCTGAATTAAGTTAATGGCTGATATGCATTTCAAAAAATACATTCGTGTTAAATAAATATTGTTATATGCTAGTATATCTTAGAGTCGTTTCCTGAAACAGATTTTACTGCTGTCCACAAGAAGCTCTGGCCCAGCGCTAAGAGAAAATGCAGGCTTTACCTTTATAATTTTATTTATCTGAATGAATACGATACATGATGTGCGGGACAAAAGTAATTTTTTTATACATTAGAAATTATCGAATTAGTCATTTTAAGTTTTAATCATGAGACATTTAATTATTTTTAATTGTTGTCCAGAAAGGCAATAAAAAACGAGTTGTTTTAAATATTGGATTAAGACTGGCACATGAGTGATTACTTTGGTGATCAGCGAAACAAACAATACATGATAAAATGCCACATTTATTGATCGATTGATGAATATGAAAGTTGGATTAGAGCCTCTCATATATGCTTTTAGTTCTGAACCGGAGGAATTTCTAAAGAATGTATATTAAGAGATATTAGAAGAAAGATATACTCCTGAAGCGCATTTTAAGACTACATATGTGAAGAATGAGAAAAAAATTTTGGCAATTTAAAATCCCCACCACGAAACATAAATGTTGATGTAGTGCATTAGAACAGAATATACTCTAATTTTTAACCTTTTTTCAATATTCTATTTATTTAGATAGCGATTATTGGATAGCCGCTTTGTTGCTAAAGATAACTTTATTGTTTACAGTTAATATTATAGATGTTAATTGAAAAAAAGCAAATATTTCATAGAAATATTACATTTTATGTAAAAGGAGAGATAAAATTTCTTGAAAGAGTAATTTTTAACAACAGTTGTACTTCACTCTGTACGTGACACTATTTGAAATGCGCATTATTTTACGTGATACATTATACCTTACTAAATGCATTGTAGTCAGCACTTGTACCTCACGCAGATATTAAAATAATGGGCAAGAATTATTTATAAAAAATTGAGGAGGATATAATTAAAAAACTAATGAGCCAGAATAATATTTAGAATTAGTTTTATTCATACATTGATCCTCTCAATGATTGCATAGAGTATGTTTCAAAAACATTACTTTTGCTTCTCTTTTAGTTTTCGTAAATTTCAGTTGGGAAAAAAAGATCACCAACAGACAACTAAAGGACCTATGAAAGGATTTTGTTGCTTTTATGTGACCTTTAATGAAAAAAGTTTTTTTTAGTGATATTTAGATTTTACCGCTCATTTTTTTAATATATGTGTTTGCAATAAATAACAATAGTAATACAAGTTAAATTGTAAGTTATATCTGAGCGTCAGCAAGAATACCTCTCTGTAAGTGGATATTTTTCTCTCAAAACGCATAGAACCATTAATATACACACATGCCTTTAATAAATAAAAGTTTGAAATGTCCTAGGTATTAAATTTATGACAATTATTATGATTATCATTAAAAATTTTAAATAACAGACTGACATTAAACTTTGTCATTATTTATGTATGATTATTTAATGCTTTTAACAAAGAAACTTATATATAACTTTATTACATTTTTATTGTATTACTTGCTTTTCCATATAACGTATAAAAATATGATTAAAACTGCTTTTATAATTGCATTTTATTGTATTTGTGCATTACTTAGGATTTTCCCAATTATAGTATCAAAACTGATTCTTTCCAGTTGATGGGAAGGGGTAGAGAATAATCTCTATGGGTAAGATAAGTGGCAGCGGATGTGACGCAAACTAAGAGAACTGCGTAAGTTGCCACTGAACCGATAGAGTGTGTAGATATTGTCCAAAGTGAAAGAATGTTTAGAGTTTGCGTTGAGGGTGAAAATGCAGCACCCCTCCCTCTCCCATCGAGTAACGCTACGCAATCAAATTTTTCGTTAAACTGAACAAATATGTTACAAAGACTTTTGATATGTTTCATGAGGCTTACAAGAACGAACCCATGTCTAAAAATGCGGGGTTTTGAGTGGAACACAAAAAATTCAACGGAGGAAAGGGAGAAAATGAAAGTGAATAAAGCACAGTATGTCCGACACTGACCAACGAGCATATGATCTAAATTCGAGATCTTTTGAGCTGTGATCGCTGGTTAAGTGTTCATATGACTACAGAGGAATCATGGCCTGGAGGCTCCATCACGACAATACGCCCTGTTACACGTTGCTGATTGTGAGGGAGGTTCTACTAAGCACAAGGACCTCAACGCTGTCCAAAACACATTTACAGATGATATATGGCTCCCGTCTTCCTTTTGCTCATTTGGATAAGATAAAACTTGAAATGACTTCGTTTTTGTACGATTGATGTGGTTTAAGGGGCTTAAATGGGGTACCTGTGCTATCTTGCTGTTGTCGACTTCCAGAGAATGTTTAAAGACTGAAAAAATACTGGCAGCGAAAAAGGATATAGGAGGATCATATTTTGAAAATTGTTTGCTCACCGTACTTACAATCAATCACAAAAGTTAACATACATCTATTAAAAATAATAATATTTAAGAAATTATAAATATTTTCTTAAAAAATTAAATTTACTGTTACGTTACATTTTATAAGTTAAACAATATTTTATAAAAGTAAGTGATAAAAACCAAATTATTTCTCCAGCATATGTAAAAAATTACAACACAAAGATCTACAGTAGGTGCTTTTGAAAAGCATCATACTATTTCACTCTTATTTAAGCAGGAACGAAATAACATTGTACGCCATTGTAGGAAAGTGAATCTTCAGTATGTGTTAAGTAATTTGCGTTGTAACTGTTTCGTTAAAAATGGCTCGAAGAATGAAAATTTGTGTTAACGTTCGCTGGATTTGATTATTAAGTTAAGAAGAAATAATAATAATAATATGAATCATGAAATTTTGCAAAAAATGTTGGAAAAGTTGATTAAATGTCCAGATTGCTCTTCCAAAATCCCGCAAAAAAAAAAAAAAAAAAAAAAAAAAAAAAAAAAAAAAAAAAAAAAAAAGAAAGAAAGAAACGTGGTGGAGGACCAAGGATTTTGAATGATCGAGATGCTAAGGGTACATAAGGGTAAGTAAGGTTAAACCACGAATAATCTGCTCCTCAATTAATTGAATATATTGTTACAACAACTAATAAGAGTGTTCATGTGGAAAAAGTTAGAAGAATCCTCCAATCTGTAGGATTTCTTGGTAGAATTCCAAGAAGAAAACTGTTTATTTCCAGAGGAAATCAAAGGAAAAGGGTGGACTTTGTTAATTAATATATCCATAAAGATTTTAATTTTAGAAAAACTATCCTTTTTACCTATGAGAGTATATATAATGTTTTTGGAAGAGTTGAATAAATTTTGGTGGTAAATTTTAGCGATGCAGAAACGAAGAATTGAAACTCATAAATTTTGATTCTTCAGTGAAGTATATTGGAGGAGGAGTCATGGATTGGGAATCTATGTCGACTGTTAATGTTGTGGAAAATTAACCATCACTGAAGGAACTATGTAGTATTTCAAATACTTAAACGTATTACAAAATAGTGTAAGCATATATTGACAGATTACAGCTTGGAAGCCAGACAATTTTTAAGCATGATAACAATCCAAAATACACAGGAAAGATTGTGAAAGAATGGCTCCTTTTCAAATTACTTGCACGACTCCATACTCCTCCTCATTAGTCATATTTGAATCCCTTTGAATGGGTGGGAACACGTATGGGTTGAATGTGTCGGAAGTGTTAGAAAATACAGTGTCAGAAATGAAGATTTCTTAAAAATGTATTGATGTAAGTGTGGTATGATATTACGCCTGATACCACACTAACTCTTATTGTTTCAATGCCTAGAAGACAGAAAACTGTTACTGATTCACATGTCCAAGTTATGAGATATTAAAAATTTTCAATTGCATAAATTATGTTATTTTCCTATTTTTCTTGATGTGAACGTACTTTTGTGGTATGTGATTTTTATTGAATGAATTACCTTTCGTTTTCCAAATTAAAGAATTTTGATTTTTTTTTTAAACATAAATATGCGGGAAGCAGTTTTTATTTCAGTAGATAAAATACTACAGCTTTTAATTTCTTATAATTGCAATTTTTGAAGGTTATGTTGACTTTTGTAACTGACTATATATCTTCAGTAAATTTCTTTAAACGATTTCATTAATATACTTATTAGAAAAACCCTGTACATATGCATAAAGGAAAAGGTCCATGACAAAGTAAGGAAAGTAATCCACAGAACAAAAAGAGAATAAGAACCTCTTCTGTAAGCCCAATTTAACCATTCCTGAGAAAGAGTGCTCTCACGACTTTGTGAAGTTCAGCATTACTTTGCTAAAATATATTCTTAAAACAGGGATTAATATTAAAATATTAATAAAATATGTTAAAAATACTATGAATTAGAATGTGAGTATTAATGCAATTAGTATTTCTTCCTTTATTTACACTCTATAACAAAAAAAAAAAAAAAAATCGGAGCACCAAGAAGGAGTTGACCGAATAGACTGAAATTGCGTATGCAAAGACATTGGGACCGAACATGCGAATGATTAAATTTTGGTGTCTAATAAATGAATAGAGGGAGCTCCAGCGCATCCGAACTGCGTATTCATCAGGTGTATATAAGGAGCGATTCGCAATCGGATGGTCAAAATTTTGGTTGCATTTTGACTGTGGATTTCTTGCGTAGGCTGTAACAACTCCGATGGATTCGTGCACGTTACGTGTAGATGTCAAAGTTTGAAAGAGGTCGTACTATCGAAATGAGAGAGGCTGGTTGGACGAATTGAACAATCGCTCGACATCTGGGTTGAAGTGATGTGGTGATTAGACGATGCTGACAAGAGTGGATCAATAACGGCAGATATCAGCGTCAAAACGGCAACGGTAGCCCCAGTACCACAATAGAACGGAAAGACAGAGCAATTGTCAGAGCAGCTGTTACAGCACCGGATTCATCGTTATCAACTATCCACCGCGCGGCCTGCACACATGTATCCAATATGACCCTCGGCAGACGACTGAGGGAGAGGAATTTAATCTCGAGCCGACCGTTAAGCCAATTACCTCTCACGTCTGTACACCGTCAAGTCCGATTACAGGGGTGTTGAGCTCAATGAACTTGGAAATGCACTGACAGAGGATGTATAGTCTTTAGTGACGAGTCATGTTTCTAACTGTGTCCTGACGAAGACAGCGGACGTGTCTGTTCAGGGCAGAGTGGGAATCCTGCCCTTACTGTCGCACACCCCACAGGCCCAGAAAAGGGCGTTATGGTTTGGGGTACCATCTCCTTTGACAGCCGGACCGCTTTGGTAATCATTTCTGGCACACTAACAGCACAGCTGTACGTAGGCGACATTCTACGACCGGTTGTGTTACCGTTCCTTTTGCGACACCCAGGACATACTTTTCAACAAAATAATGGCCGGCTGCAAATTTTATCGCAATCGGACAACTCCTTCTTGGTCCATTCTTCTTGGGTTTTTTTTTTCTTTTTTCCCCCCTCTTTCTTCTTCTTCTTTTTCATCTTTTTTTTTTTTTTTTTTTTGTTATAGAGTGTAGTATCGTTTTCTAAGAATTATGAAAATGGAATAAAAGATTTTAAAAACCTATATTTAATTATCGATTTACAATAAGAAATTAACAAACTAAAATAATAAAATAAATGTAAATATGAACAATAAAAAGTTTGATGTAACAAGTAGCAATCAAACTTAATGAAATAAAATCTGAAATACACTGTAACAAAACGCAAGTGGTTTTCTTTTTAATTCGATCTTAGGTCATGACTTTTGTTCAAAATAAAAACAATTCATTACCCTCAGAAAGACTTAAATATCAAAGCCAAAAGAAAATTAAGTTATCGGAGTCCTCTTATACATCAAATTATCTGGAATTTACTTCTATCTGAAGCAAGAACTGTTTTTTTTATAAAAACTATACATGTTCCCACTAACACAATACTTTAACTGGGAGAAAGCGGAATTATTTTGCACCCTATGTAGTAAAGGAGTGGCCACAATTTTTCATCAATGACCGCATCGAGCGAGTTGTATCTGTTATCATCCGTAAAAAAGAAATATTTTCAACATAATAAAATCTTTGTCTGTCCGACTAAGTCATATTTTTGAATGAATGCATTCTTCAGATTCTGTTTTCTTGAAATTCGGCAATAAAATACTTCAGGTCGAAGAATTTGTTAAACTTCTGATTTTTAATATTCTTTTTCTCTCTCTTACAATATCTTCTTAAAGCTCATTATCTCTTCTCGTTTTATTTAAACTTTGAATAATGTGATATAGAATATTAGATACTGATCAAAATTCACTATGCCCCATTCTTACTTATAGATGCTTATAACAAATATGAAAAATAAGAAGCGAAAACACTCATGAATCTTTTCTCTCGCTAAATTTGTAATTTTTTATTCATGTTTCTTACTACTACCAATAGTTATTTTGTCTTATAGCTCATAAAAATTATGACAACTTTTTGAGATACTTTGAATTAAACTATATATGTATTTTTGTAAATATTCCAAAAGAGGCAAAGCTGTTTAAACCACACAAATTTCACAATAATAAAATCCTAATTTGGTAGCTAACTATGTACACTTAATTTCAAGATTAAACTTCGAAAATGAAAGAGTATCGATAAATTAGAGCGAATCATGGGCACTTTTACATAATAGAAGAAAGTAATTGATACGATTTATATTTCTAAGCTTAAGAACCTTGTTTGATAAGTTAGTTGAGAAGTCGTTTAGTAACAGATAGATTATGAAGGATGTATCAGAACTAATCATTCAAATTTTGTGGAGAGATAAGGAATAACAAAAGAAGACTGATATAGAAAAGTCAGACGCAAACGAATGTATGACTTTCTATAGAACAATGCGTATCCACAACTTCCGTTCACGAGCAAAGCTGTTGGGCAAGTGCAGCTTGTCTTCATTTGACAACATGATTTGCAGAAGTAGCTCGAATCGTCCAATGAACTTGTAGATATGCAGCTAAATTACGGTGCGGATGAGAAAAGTAGACGGAGAGCAATACAAATATATGTAGAAGGTTACAACAACCAACTCATGCAGCAACATCAAATGTGTGAAAATGTTCATCGACAGCTGTACAAAACTGCGTCATTTACCAGTAACTGTCGTGATACAGGAAGGCGCCGATTTACATGAGCAACTGTAGTCGAGGAAGCTATCATACAGTCTCTCAAAGAACAATCAAGCTCCAGAACACGTGGTATTACTCACCGGTTTGTTGTTTCTCACTCATCTGTGTAGCGGATACTAAATGAGGAACGTTTGTATCCTTTTTATTTCCAAACAGTGCAGTTACATCAAGCATTTGAATTTACTAAGCGTGTGATTTCTTTATCAGAGATTTCTGTAGAAAACTACCGTGTACTCCAATTTTCCAGCGTGTGTCCCTTTCATCGATAAAACATCCATCCCTCGTGAACGTGTTTTCAACACATGTAATTTGCTTCTGTTGTCTTTTCACATTCTACGAATAATGAGTGAAGTAGTAAGAATGTGTGGACTATGATCATCGGTGATAGTTTTTTTTGTAATCATTTTTACTATCACCCCGAATAAATGCCGCAAAAGATGAGACAGCATTATCGAGTTGCTGTTGTTTGGCGTAAAATGTAGTTCCACTGTGGTGACGATTCAGCTTTTTATACAAACAATGTTAATACTTGCCCGACAAAAATTTCGGAGCGCAATAGAATTGTTAGGTTGAATTCGTATTTTGTTCACCATGGTCACCAGATTTATATCCGATCGATTTTTTTTCTAGGGTGCAATGAAAAACATGGTGAACTAGACTACTCTTGATAATTATATGAAGCTTGTGATATGCATATTAATTGCCATCGAAAATATCCGAGATATGCCGGACATTTTCCAGAATTCCCGACTATCCTTGCAACAGCGTTATCAATAATGCATTGCAACTAATGTTTGGAATTTCTAGTATTTGTTGTAACAACGCATAAGCGATGCAGAAATAAAAGTTTTGACACCACTTCCTTGTTGTTTTCCTTCCATCAATTATCGGGCAAATTTCGCTGCACTATATGACCTCGGCACTCACTCCATACTTTCCCAGGTGAAATCGACTTTTTTTTTTTTTTTTTTTTTTTTTTTTTTTTTTTTTTTTTTTTTG
>BMAW01083863.1:522443-549988 GCA_019974015.1 Nephila pilipes | reverse complement strand
AATGTCATTATTATCAGAGAGGTTTCGAAGGTAGTATACTAAGCTCACGGTTGACATTTAACCATTTAAACCATTTAAAATATAACAATTTTTACCCTTTTAATTATATCCGTGCAATTATTTGGGGGAAAAAATTATTTATAGTAAAGTAATTTCCTCTCTCTTCAACAGTTTAAGTTTTCTTACGTATACTGAGATATATTGCTAAGCAAAGGAAGCTTGTTATTTAAAAGTTAAGTTATCACTGTTTGGTCATAAAATTGCCCATACAGTACTTTGTTTTTCAGTCATTTCTTAAAACTACTTTAGGTTATATTCTGAACTGTTATCCTTCATAATAATGATATACAACAGTAGCTGAACGTTATAAGGTTTTATCTGCACCATATAACGTGTTGGGAATTATTGTCCAAGCAGAAATTTAGAACTAAGTAAACAACTCTCTTATCTTCCGTCAACAAAATAGGGGAGGGGAGAAAAGCGATCAAATATACTATATTGTAATGCACTTTTTCTTTCTTCTCCAACTTTACGAAAGAGATAGCTTACGAGTAGTTTGAAAGGTAGAGGGACGCACAAGGTCAAGGACTTACTTCTAAACATCATGTCGCATTTATTGTGTAGGTTTCAAAATATTAACAAGAAGCAGTGTGGAAGATGGGAGTATGATGTTTTTTTTGAAACATACCTCATTTACTTATGGGTTTCGTCACCTGACATGCTTCATAATTATAAGATTCATCTCTAATAGATCGTTGAGTACATCTAATGTGACATAAACTCAATTCTGTCATAAAAAACTACTAGACCTAATTTATTGAAAATTTCTTTTTAGATAAATTAAATAGTTTTTACATAACCATTTTACTATACACTGACTTACTTAGAATTTTGTATTAATTGTGACACATGTAATACACAAAATAACTTTTCGTGAATTTACAATAGTGGAAAATTTTATATCGAAACATTTTCTTTTATTTTTAAAAAGAAAAACATTCAAAATATTTCTGACTGAAATTTTTGAGCTAAGCTAATGATATTTGATATCAATTCTTGATATATTAAAGAGTTAAATGAACTTCATTTCGAAGATCCCAGACAATTTTTAAAAATATTATTTTTCATACAATTAATAAAAATAATGAGAAAATTCACGGAACAATTATGTTAATTTTTGGTAATTTAGCGGAAATGTATATTTTTGGCAGCAAAATTCTATCAATGTAACATAATAGCAGTGAATCAGAAGCTTCTACATTATTAATATGGTGTATAGTTATAAGATAGAATGATATCAAAATAATCATCACATTTTATATTGAAGAGTATGTCAGAGTATTTATTTATTAAATGATTTATTATTCGTGAGAAATGAATGAGGAACACAAGCATGATGATGGTTTTTATTTGAATTAATCTTAAGATGTCAACAGAGCTATCACACCGGTAGAAAACTGTTATTTTGTATATATAAGATCTTTCTGTGGATTAAAACAAATTAAAAAATGTATTTTTCATAACTGAAAATTAATCGGTGAAAGTGTAAAATGAACTTTAAATAATAATATGAATTTTTTTTTATTATTGTGTGTGTGCTACCATTTAAAAGCAGAATTTAAATGTTTATTCGTAGTTTTGTGTGTCTCTCAGATCTTACAGCTCTTCTATCAAAACATAAACTATTTATTTAAATAAAGATTTGTTTTATATATATATATATGTGTGTGTATGTGTGTGTGAGTATAAAAGATGTTTTTTTATTATTAAATCCCAATCTAGATTTTTGAATAACTATGTGTGTATAGCGTTTTACGTAAATTTTCTTATTAGCTGCACCTACAATAGTTTAGTTTTTATTAACGTCCCACTAGAAGCAACACGAGGGCTGTTGGCGACGGACCTCGTAATTTTGAACCACGGTCAAGTGACGAGGACGACACCTGAGCTGGCACCCCCTCTCCTAACTTCCCCACCACGCCAACCGGAGGACTTTGGATCCCGACAGATTTAACGTGCATCTGCCCCGGCTACACGGCGGGTCTTTGGCGGCCAAGGATCGAACCCGCGACTGAAACCGCCGGTCGCTAGTCCACGACCTTGACCACTAAGCTACCGCGGCCCAGCTGCACCAACAACATTATATTAATTTCCCCCATTTATTACGTAATATTTTAGCTTATTCATAAGTATTATTAAGAGTTCTTTTATAACTTCACCAATTATTATTTTTTGAAGTCAAATTTGTATTTTATTCTTGGCATAATAGAGTTGTAGCAAAATGCATTTCAATACTATATGGTCATAATGGCTTAAGTTATTTAAAATTCTAAAATTTTGTCAATTTCTTTAGTTAACATAATTATCTGTTGCTATGCTAGCCATCTATCACCATTGCACGATCATGAAGTTATTATGAATAATTTAAAAATAAAATTTTATTTCCATTACGGAATTATCTCATCTCTTGAAATGAATTAACATTGCGCATTGATCTGCGATCACAAATCAGCTCTTCCTGTTGAACTTAGAGGAACTTGAATAGCGGAAACTTTCTATGCTGTAAATACTCGGAAATCAATGGAAAAGAATAGAAAAAGAATTAAAAATAGATGGATAACTAAATCGCAAATAAAAATTAGAGAAAAGAAAAGAAGATAATTGTGTATATGGAACCTGATTCTGTTGAGTTCGAACACATTTCTCTTCTGAGTATGAATTTTGGAGGCAGTTCTAAAAATATATGACCAAATAACAGTTTCAAACTTAATTCTTACTGAAAGTGGTATTTTTTTTCGATCTGTGAGTGTGATCTGTTTTAAAATATAAAGATAAAAATGCAGTTTTAGCTTTTCCAGTTTCCGGTAGCTAAAATCATACGTTCAAGTTATATGATCGCAATACTATTGGACTAAACCAACTTTTGCCAGGCAAAGTGACGATTTGATATTTAAAAGCCGATTTTATGTGCTTATGCTTGATATAACAAAATACTGGGAAAATGTAGTTTAATATGTTATGAAGTAATAAATAATTTAAAATTATAAAATTCTGAGAGTTGAATTTAATTCATTTTACGATTGATAATCTCAATAAGGGTTGTAAAAATTTGTGTGCACAAATGAATGTTTCAACAACAAAAAAAAAAAAAAAAAAAAAAAAAAAAACTTGAAAATATCATTTAAAAACATAGAGATGCTTAAATAGTTGAACCGTTTAAAATTTATAAATAAAGCTTAGGCTCTCGTATAATTATGTGAAAAAAGTACAAATTTTAACACCGGCATAACATTATTATTAATAAACAATAAATATTTTATTTGTAATGTAAATAGGGTAAAAAAAAGTCACTGAAAGGAGAAGAAAAGAAAAAAAGAAGACTTTATTTTTAAGTAATTATTTTGTCAGCAATATTTTGATTATTAAAATGACACTTAACTGATATATAAATAGAAATTTACGTTTTTGCATGGATCATTTTTTTAAATTTAAAAAAAAATCTCAAGAGTTTGCTTATACTTATAAATAAAAGAATTCGACTCAACAAGCATTACGAGTATTATAAGTCAGTGACTATGGTGTTGGGATAACTTTAATATTAAAAAATAGCTCAAAACGATATCATAATAAAATAAAAAGCTGTTGATTACAGAGATCGTCTTTTAGGTCCTTCACCTCACTTCTGTGGATCCATAGTGAGCTTGTATGAAATAAAAAAAAGCAAAACAAAAAAACCCTTATTTTTATTTTCAGTGGCAACTAATTCTATTTTGCATTTGCTTCACTTAAAAGAGTATATACTAAATTAAAGCAATAATAAATTACAGTATGATTAACTTCTAGTTAAGCTGAAAGCCAGTTGAATGAATATTTTTTAAAAGAAAGTCTATTGCAGATTCAAAAATTATTTTTTACAGCTTGGAATGAGATTACACTATTTTGAAGAAAAATCTGAACATTATTAATTGGGAAAAATTAAATGTCTTCCTTGTCAAAAATATAACTAATAATACTATTATTTATAAATTTTAGTTTAATATGTAAAAATCTGTCCCATAAGAATTTTTATTTGTTTCAGTCAAATCTAAATCAGAAAAACAAATGTTAATCTGATTTAAATTGTGGATTGAATTTATTTTCAAAAATTGTAAGGTCATCTATATATCTAAACAAAATGAATTTATTGTTGTTTTTAAAATTTTGTTCACAAAAATATATGTAAATATTGGCAAGATTATTACTAGCTGGTGCGCTCTGTGGTAAGCTCTTAATTTGTTCATATTTTTTTTATCATCATAAAAAATAATTTTCTTTTAAAATAAGATAATTGAGAAATTTAAATTTCTCTCAAAATACGGAACTATTAATTTTTAATTTTCAAAAAAATTAATCATAATAACATTATTTGAATCCTCTATACAATATTCTCTGTCTCTCTCTTTCTCTGTGTGTATGTACACTCATGTCCATAATTAAGGATAATTCAGAATCACTCGGAAATGGAAATTGAACTCTAAAGTAAAAATTTCACCTTTAGAATTGATGCACACATCTTCAAGAATAACATGCAAGTTACAGGAAGCCATCATATGACGCCGAAAGTATGTCACAATGATGAGAAAGTAAAAGATGTATATAAGAAATGGTAGAAAAGAAATAAAATTGTTCACAAGCGTTCTGTAACCCAATCATTGCCACAATTGAATAGTTATGACACAGAGGTCGCATAGGGATAATTTTTTATGTGGTAGATTTATCGGCCACCTGGATTGTGAGCGTTCTCAGATGAAAGTATTCGAGGAACTTGGAATCGCCCAAAGTGTCATCTCTAGACTTTGGTGACGATTCTAAAATGATGGAAATGTAAGTAGACGTTACACTATAGGTAGGACATGCTTCGCCGACGAGTTACAGCCCGTTGACCACCTCCTACTTGTGTACCGGAACTTTGGAGAGCATTGCTTGTTGAATGGAGTAATCTTCCCTAAGATCAACTCGATAATTTCATACTCAGCATACCTAGCCGTTCTACAGTCTGTATTTCATCGTATGGGAGATATACATAGTATTAATCATCATACCAACCATGTAATGATAAGTTTTGTAAGGGAGATATTTTTTGTTATTATTCCAGGAAGCAAAAATCGTAGTTCTTATAAATGGTATCATACATTCACCATCTTTTTTTTGTTCATTATCTTTTGTTTAATAAATAGACTTTAAGAATAAGTCACGTTTGCTTTGTTTCTGAACATTTATTTGTCTGAGCTAGCATTATCCTTAATTTATGGACGTGAGCATTTATATAACTATATATATATATATATATACTGAAGAAAGTGAGAAGTTTTTCTGTAATACTAGATTAGAATCATTTAGATGGCTGCGTTTGAGTTTTCAAAAGCTCATAATTTCTCCACACATTTGAGTGATCCATAATTTTACAATTTAATGATTTATTTGAGCCTTTATATAATCTGAGGAAATTTTAAAATTGTGTATCAATCCTTGTAATTCCATATGTTAATGGAAAAAGAACTCCGAATCTTGACTGTTATTTTGTACAACGAGTAATATCAAATACATACGAGGTATGGCTATTAAATTACGAGGCTGATGCTGAAAAACATTTTATATTGAATTCATACGTATTTAATTACTATCATCTTCAATATACACTCCCCCTTCCTTTATCCCTACAACGCTCCATACAAATCTTCCATTGTTCGAAACAGTGCTGGAAGTCTTCTGTCATCTCCTTCAGGAAGTAGGTCTATGTCATCTCCTTTAGGACGTGGGTCGCTTTTTCTTTCACAGCTTCAACGGACTAAAATCTTGTCCCTTTTAATGCAGATTCCTCCTTAGAAAACAGAAGTCGCAGGGCGTAAGATCCGGCGAATAAGGAGGGTGGTCTAACACAAGGATGCTGCACTTGGAAAGAAACATCTTGATAAACAATGCGGAATAACTTGTCCTTCCACAATTCGGTTTTTTTTTTTTTTTTTTTTCTTTAACGGAATTCAGCAAGAACGCGTAAGTAGTAATGTTGATTAGTAGTTTGACCTTCAGGAACCCAGTGAAGGTACACAATCGAAAAAAACAATCATCTTTGCCTTGAATTTTGATTTGCTCGTTCGAGCATTTTTGCCTCTCGGTGAAGATGGGCTCTTCCAGTGCATGGATAGGCACAAAATCCACGATTCGTCCCACTCTATAATCCTTTCCAATTAGTTAAGGTCATTTTCAATGGCATTCAAAGTTTCATTACAAACATTTTTGCGGCTTCTTGTTGTTTAATCGTTAGAATTTAAGGCACCATTTTGACTCATACTTTTTACATTTTAAAATTGTCATATAAAATTTGCCGAACTCATTCTTTGTCCTTTCTTACAGTCTTGGCAATCGCACGTATACTTAACCGAGGGTGAGATAGAGCCAGATTACTGATTTTTTTCGATATTGTCATAAGTTTTTGACGTAGAAGGGTTACCCGGGTGTGAACTATCTTCAATGTCTTCTCAGCCATATTGAAAACGCTTAAGCCATTCAAAAACACATGCACGTGATAAACATTTATTGCCATACATTTCTTTCAATAAATTATAAGTTTCAGTAGCGGTTTTCCCACATATCATGGGAAATTTCAGAACAATTTGTTGCTCAATTGTTACATTTATCATTTTTACGGCGAAACAAAATAATTACTCTAATGCTAACGAAGGTTATGTCTTTACGGATTTGTTTACGGAAGCGAGAGGCACTACATTCGAAAGAGAATACTTTGCGCGAAACAGCTGACGATCGCTAGCGTTTGGTGCATGCGTACTTCTTCTGTAGTAGTGCTAGTCTCGTTATTTAATAGCAACACTTCGTTGCTCAGAGGGAAAAAGAACTAAAAAATTTTAATAAAAAGATAATAAACTTCTAAGTACATTAATAATCAATTACATCTTGGTTATAAAAATAATTTGTTTTGAAAATATGTATACTTTATTTTTAAACTAATAAATTGGGTATATTATTTAGTGAGAAAGAAGAGAGATGGATAGATAGAATATTAAAAAGAAATTTTCCCCCTTTCAAAGTAAGCTTCATTTTTATTCATTAATTCCATTTTAATTTTCAGCTCATTAGTTAGTTTCCAGTTTTCTCCTTTCAAACTTATAATTTCTTTAAATCTCAATTGCAAGAGGTTAGATTGAAAAGCAAAGACTCCCCCCCCTACACTCATAACTTTGTATTGATTTTCAAAACTCTTATCGCATCTTAAAGTTACGTGTACACCCTATATAATACACTGGTTTTCTTTTCCCTCAGGTTTCGTGGAATAAGATGGAGACCCAAACGGAAAAATGAGGTTGAAGCATCGAAGTGTCATTGCATCTGACATTGCGCCTCTTCCAAAAGAAGAAAGAGTACATTTAGAGACATCATTATCATTCTGACAACGAGGTAGAAGCAGCCATTAAAGCATGGTGTCTACAACAACCTCCGGGATTCTTCTGGCGTAAGTTTTGCCGATTTATCACGCGTTGGTGCAAGTGAGTAGAAAATAATGTGGACTGTGCCAAAAAACGAAAAAAAATATATACACACACATAGCTTTCAGGTACAACAAGAATTGTGAAATTAGGTACTATGGCTATGGAAGTATTAATTTTCAATCAAACTTCGTATATATCTGCAAACAATAACTTCCGAAATGCACTTTAAGCGTCATTTTTAGGATATTCTATCTGTTCACTAACCGTGAACAATAAATGAAAGCAAAATGCACAATTTATGTTATGATTGTGTCCAAACCTAGTTTCTGTTTCCTTAAACTGTAAAAACAAATTGGTGATCAGACAATTTGTGCTCATTAAGTGTAGTTCAAGGAAACATAGCTCTATTGTTAAAAATGATGAGTAATAATGCATTTAATGTTGTTTTCAAGTTTATCATGGATAAAGCATTTGCTGAAAAAGCAGCAAAACCTATTCCCATCTTATCTGTGCATTAAGGATAAATCTGTTTGCAAGCACGTGTAATGTTTATAATTCTGATATACTCTGGTTTTAAGTATTATTTGATTGGTTTTCTTCGTATTTAATTTTTGAATTTTATGACTTAATTTATATATTTTTTTCCCATTCTAATTTTATATCAAAATTATTTCTTTGATTTTTTCATTCTTACCTTCAGTTCTGAAAGTTACTTGATTTTATTTCTGAAGATAGATTTTTTTTAAAAAAAATATTTGTGGAAATAGATTTGAAAAGAAAAGAATGATGCTATATCAGGTAAAATTAAAATTTATATATTTTAATTTCAACAAAAAGGCAAATATCTTTGACTTTTAATTTATTAAACAAAGTTGCATTTATTCTTGAAAAGGAAATACCATGGGATAACATGCCTTCTAAAATCTACATGTGTTTCATACATACTTAAATTTATTTAGTTGAATTAAGTTGTCTAATGTTTCTGTTTAAAACATTACAATGATCTATAAATTTTACTTGATAAATATTTTGGAAGTTTTACACCAATTCTAATATTATTAGATAAAAACTGTCGGTTGCATAATGGTTTTCTCTTACTTTCGATAGTTATTTCTTTGATTGTAAAACATTTCATCAGAAATGAAAGAGCTTAACTAAGAAAAATAAATCATACCGTTTAAAAAAAATAAATTACATGTTCTTTTTAAGTAATTCATATCGAACAGAATGTTTAAAGATTTCCCTTTGAAAAAAATTGCAACCATCTTTGCTAATCAATCTCTATATTTTAATTTCTCGTGCTTTTGAGCCTTTAAATAGCTTATCTCGCCCTTTAAAGAACTTTAAACTCAAAATCAGGCATCTTGTCAATCTCTTGATCAGATGAAAATTTTTTATTTTGTAATTTATTGCCGTATACCAATTCCCACCATAGATATTAATGGCATTCAAGTGTTTCTGAAAACGATGAACTCTGTAAATGAGGTCTTTTCTTTTTTCTATAAAACAATGCACAGTGATACAAATTGTTGAATATCAACTCATATCAATGTGCCAATCACCCTTTTAAATTACAAGGAATTTTTTAAGATAATTCTTCATTATAGTTAAGCAGAAATGTAAGTTTCCCCCGTCAAACTCTTAAATTTCATCAAAGCAATGATAAGTTGAATGCTGTTAATATGCAGCAGAATAAGAACGCATTAAAATAAATGTTGAATGACAAATTTGTTCATGGCAAATATAAATATTTCGTGGTTATTTTTAATTGTAAAAAAAGAATTTAATATTCCAGAAAACTAAGTAGTTAAATACATATGTAAATTGAAGTTAATTTACGATTACTGATTTCCTGATTAAGCACTTATAACGTGAAATCCACGCATTTTAAATAGTTATTCGGCTGAACAAATGCAAAACTTCGGTTAAAGAGACCTTCACGCTAAAAATAACTTAATTATTTTGAAACATGTAATATATAATGGAATTCATTATACAATTAAAAGTTTTATTTCTGATGCAAATATAAAAAGATATTGTAAGCTGGCGCCTTAACTAGTTTCAAATTTTTAGTTATCAGAATATAAAAATGTTTTCAAAACTAAAATGTTACGTGCTTACCATAACAGATGTTAAAATGATTACTAGAGTAAACCGGTTGCAATAGGAATTTGTTGCTTCAATAATGTTCTATTTAGGTTTTAATTCATCGGATATCATTGTCGTAATCCAAGGTCGCACATTGGAATATGATAGTAATGGAAAGGAAAGGAAAGTGTCAGTGAATGTATTGCGTTTTAGCACATTGTATGTGAAAGAATTTTGTCGAATTTTTTCCAAAATCAGCCAGAATATTCTACTAATTCAAACAGGGTAATTCTAACAATTTAAAAAGTGTATACATAAAGCAACTTATTGAAAGAAATTCCCCCTTATTAGTTTTTCCTAATCAATAAACTAAGAATGAAGATATTGAGAAATAAAATAGTGGAGATTGAAGAATTATATTATTATTTAAATAAAATAAATATATAATTGATAGCAGGATAAGGAAGTGTTTTGGATCTGCATATATTCACAGAAATTTACTCATAGAATTCAGTGATAATGGATAAGAAAATAATCCAAATAATTTTTAAAGCTAGTGATCAGCGTTAAGACTCTCAAAAACATGCGCGGAAGGAATCTTGCTGCATTATGTTATTGTAGTAAAAACATAATAGCACTCGTAAAAATCTTTCTATTAGGAAAAGGGCGAATCGAAAAAATTACGACCCAGCATCAATAATGGTTAGGTGACGCAGATTTAAAGCCCTCGTCTTAGTGCGATGCTAATAAAAATAGTCTATGAATCAATGACGCATATGTGGGTTTTATTGTTTATTATGCAGCTAAAAAAATTTGAAAAACTACAATTATTTACGTCTATATTCCAAATCGATAAGCTTAGAATTTTCTTTTACGTTGGATGTACTTATAACCAGACACGTCGGAAACAAATATTTCTATTCCAGAAATAATAAAAAAAAAAAATTCAGGAATATAGAAGAAATGGGACTAAAGTACGTTTGAGAAAATTACTTAAGTCAAGGCAACTGCCACGTCTTTCATTATTTATTGGACAATAATATTCATATTTTAGTTGATTAGATGTTCGCTGATTGCGTAACACTCTCGTTATAAAAATGGCCCGTTCATGAAATGAATTTATTCTCATATTTCGTGACTTTATTCTTTCATTTTCAATAGGTTTTGTTTTTTTAAAATCATAGTTTAATGATTTAAGTATTTAAACATATTTAACAATATCATTACTTACAGCTGTAAAGGGCTCTCACGCGTTTACACATTCAGCTAACCTTTGGGGCTACTTTATTATGTTATTTGATTTGAGAACTTGATGAAAGAGCCGTGACTTATGTAAATTAACATTTCCGTATAAGAAGTGTACTGAATAGGAAAATGAGCGATAGAGAGATTTAAGAAATTAGCGTGATTACCGTTAGAAAGAAAATTAGTTGGATTAATGTACACACAATATTGGTGCAAGAAGGGGTAAGGTGATCAACTGAGAACTAACATGTAACTCGGACCTAATTTACAAGTGTTTATTCCCGAATTGGATCCATATCTGCTATACCGAGTTAAGTAGAAATTTTAATTATAATCTTTGGTTAAGAGGTGAGTTAGTAACCGTTCCACATTCGTATTAGATTTTTATTTGGATTTTATTCGTACGTAAAATAAATATACTTTAAAGATTTGCTGGACTGATTATTTATTACGTATCGATTACTCAGAAACTTAGTGGCGCAATTAAGGGATAGATTCACTTAAAATGAAATTCTATACAAGTAAAACGATTAAGATTTAAAATCTTAATTGTTTCTAAATTTTTGCATAATATTTTTCATAATAACCATCCTTCGGGCTGCATAACTTTTTTTATATTATCAGTACACGTCAAAGAGAGTCATTCTAATCCTCTAAATATCTCTTACATAATCTTATTGTATAGAAGATTCGGAACTAATAAAGTTTTGATTGAAGATAACAATGAAACGGAAACTATAGAAAATCAAGCTGAATTAGATAATTTGGGCAAAAGTTCAGGAATATCAATGCCTGCTTCTACTTTTCAAAATGATCTTTCGAGATGAGGACATTCTAAAAGCTTTAAATTGGATGACAATTCAAACTGTCATGAGACTCAAAGATTGAATTTCTACATCATTATATCAATGAAGGTATCGATATTATTATTTAGTGTTTCCATTAATAATATCGTTTAAATAAAGTTTAAGCATCAATGGCTATATTATGTATAGTTGTATGTAAGAAATTTGAAAAATCACAATTATACTACGTATGAATTATGGATAAGAAATTTAAAATTTCTGTTTATCGATTGGCTGTTTGTATTAAACAGTGCTTCATTTTAGTTGTTCTAGTCTTTTTTGTGAATTTTCATTACAGTCCGCCATCTCTACATCACCTAAGTATGATTTAACAACGTTATATATATATATATATTTCATTTGCTTTGCTTCTTTTATCAGAGGAATATGATTCATGTTAAGTGAACTACAGCTACAAGTTAACATTGGCAGCACTTATGTTTTTAATCAGTGTACGCGTAAACAGTTTTACTTTAAAACAAAAAGAATCTTCCTTTATACTTAAAAAAAGTTAATATATTCGATCTTAAATTTAATACTGACATTATAAATCTACATTTACCTAAAATTGCAGTGTAATACAAAAACTCAGTTGGAAAAAGAAGCTTGCTTTACCACGCTATTAAATCATAGTTGAGAAAACTGCGAGTTTAACATTTTTTTAAAGAAGTCTAAAAATATTAAGAAAAATTATAGATTCTCAAATTTGAATTAAATTTCTCTACAAGATCATGCAATCTGCTTAATTTTATCATTATTTTGATTGTCAAACTTTTTGATTACGGATGAAAACTTGTAAAATTATTCTATTCACTTCGCCTGTAGATAAATTTTGTTATGTTTTTATAAAATTATACAGAAATAAATATATCACAATAATTTAAATATTTCAATATTGCTTAAATATTATTTTTTAATTTCGACAGATAATTTGAAAATATATATGTTATAAATTTATTTGTATTTTAAGAGATGCACAACTTATTTCCTTTTCTCTCTCTCTTTTCAATTATAATTTCTCTCTTAATACTTTTACTGTGCAGTTTCAAAACATGTTTTGAAATTTTCGTAATAGATATGTATTTCAGAAAATCTTTTAAATTCAATGGTAGTGGAACTAGCATGAAATATAATTGAAAAAGATATAAACTTTTCAAATTAAGTAAAATGTATGAGATAATCTAACAAAAATGAGAGTCTGTTGAAGTTAGTAGAATTGAAATGAGTTGCTACTACGAGTACTATGCATATAAAAGTAGTAAACATAAAAATTACAAATTTTTCAAAAAACTATTAATTCATTAACGATTTTTTGTGGGTTTTTTTTTCTTCATAATTTTACCTTGTTCATTTTCATGTAATTTAAAGTTATTCAACAATATCTCCGCAATTTTGAAATCTGTATTTAAAAGTATAAGTAAAAATGAGCAATTTTTTTTAAATTCAAACATGGAGTACTTCTGACATATATTATAAAATTCAACAAAATATGACGTTTCTATTTTGTGTTCAAAACTATATTTTGTAAATACAATATATTCAAATTAAACCTGCTTACAATTTTACGGAAAATTTACAAGATGATTGTCCAAAAGCTCTTAAACTCTTTAGTTCTGAAATCAAATAGTTTATTGACAAATCCAAGAGAAACATACATTTACTTATATAAAATTTAAATTCAAAAATGAATTCAGAATTACTTACATTTACTGTTATTCCGAACCATTCTATTTCTTTTGTTTTTTCTCAATTATCCGAAATATTTTTAATCACATATACGTAAAATATCCAAGAGCTATCTGTAATTGTTCATAGGTGATGTTCTGCTTTCAAAATTATAGGTAATTATTTTTCTAATAACATGACAGATAGTAAAAAGTACATTTGAGAAGAAAAAAAAAAATAGCCGCAATATTCGTTCAGGTTCCACCAATCTCAGCTGCAGCGAGTTTATCCTCGAAAGAACTTCTAAAGGAAGTGTTGCAAAATATCGACTTACGTGAACAATGAAGTGACGAAGGAAAACTGTCGATTTGATCATTGATTTATTTCCTTTTATCTGTCACAAGTTCAAACAAAGCATATATTAAATCAAATATTCATGTTGATCCTGCATATCTGTAGACTCAATTGAAAGATTTACACAGCATTCCATTCAGCTTTGATTGAAATATATGGATCAGAATCACACACAGGCATGTCTACAGGATTTGTAAAATTGTAAATTATTCCTAATCCTTGCTTTAATCGTCTTGTCACGATGAATGGTAACAATCATGAAAGATCTATAAAAATACATGAAATACTGTATTTTAACACATTTCTAACAGTCACGTAAAAATACGTCTTTTTCATATTATTGATGAATCGCTGCCCATGTAAAAAGTTAAGTATGTTTATTCTGAATTATTCTATGCATGAACTGTGTGGTTACTAGACGGGTGCAGGAAAAGTAAATAGAAAGAGAGAGAGAGAACTGAATGTTAACAATATTTTTTTACTTAGATTAGATAGTTATTTTCGATGAAGGTAATTTACTAGTTTTTGCAAAAGAAGCAGAAGCAGAAGTGCAGATTTATCAAAGTTTATCAAGTAATATTACTTACTCTTATAATGGAGAAAAGTATTTCCTTTTAGTTTCAATTCATTTTACAATGTTTGGCATCAGTTCAATATACTTTCAAAACATAAAAAATAATTTTGGCATCTGCATATATATTTTTTCGAAATATAGTAAGATGGTGTGAAAAAGACATTTTGAATTGGGAATTCATACTGAAAGAATTAAATAATTTTTTTAAAAGTAATCCGAACACATGACATCTCTATATGGAAACAATAAAAAGGTTTGTTATACCTTTCATACGTCACTCATTTTTTGAAGCTACAAATATATGAATCAAAATGTCAACTATGTACAAGATTTAATATGATAATAGTGAACTGTTCGATCATAATAGAATCTTAAAGATGAAAATTTTAGAGCTAATTTGTAATTTTTTGACTTCGACAGTGCCTTAAAAGGGAAAAGAAATGAGCGCTTGTTTTCGGACTAAGACTTATTTTCACTAATGATTCCATTTAAAAAAAAAATGTGATCGTGTGAAATGAGTAAAATGGGTGTTATAAGTTACAATTATGAAATTAAATATTTAAAATATACATTTTAAATACCTATCGTGAATTTTTTTTTGTATGCAAGTTGTGTAATATGTTTTGTTAATGCTACGATCAGAAGCCAATACTATGAGGATTTGATCTCAGAAATTTAATATTATTTTGGTAACATATGAAACATATTAAGTTCAGTGATTAATGTCTAAATGCACCAGTTTAAATATTATTTTTAAGAAAGCTAGTCTTATCTAGAAGAGATTCAAAAATAATATTTTTAAATTTAAACTTTATCGAATAAAATATATGGAGGGATTCCTATTAAACATCACATGTAATTTTTATTGATTAGATTTCTTTATAAGACGAACTGATTTTCTTTAGAATTCATTGTGAGTTTGAAAGTTCGTCTAGAGATTGGAGTTCGTCTGAATTTGTTTTTCTTGAGATAGAAATTCTGTCTAAACTTCTCTGAGACATAAATATAAAAATATAAAATATTTCAGCTAATATGCAAAGGCTGCAGAGATTTCAAATCAATTTCAAACTAGTGAGAACCATTTGCACTTATGTTTAACGTTTTCTCATGAAAAAATGTCATATGATACGTATCATGGGCTTTTATGGCCTTACTTTTATAGAAAATAAACGACGTGCCTCGCTTTGGAGGGGATAGATGTTTCCTCCCTTATAGTAGAAATTATGTGATATTTTTTAATGTAATAGAAATCTTGTCACTTTGAACAAATTATTTTCAAATCACCAGAACCTTTCACACTATCCTTATGTGTATTATGTGTATATCATTATGTGTATTTTGAAGGTTAAGTTTCAGGTGAGAGAGAAAAGATTTATTAATTAATTATTAAAATTGGAGTTTCACTTATAAAGATTGTAATTAACCGTCATGAAACCCTAAATATGCATGAGATTTCTTTGATATGAATAATAACTGTCAAGGACTTTTCTTCTGATGAATGCTAGTAATCGATTCACTCTTAATTTATGCAAGTAATTAAATGTTACATTTCATTTTGAAAAAGACTGTCTTACAGATTTAAGAAAAAAAAATTGTTTAAATCCTAACTTTTTGAGATGATATTTATATCCCGTAATTTGAGTTATGTTTTGATTCTGTAGTCCTTGAACATATTTTAATGTCTTTGACTCTGCATCTTAGGATTTTGTTGTTCTTGAATATTTAATTCCCTTTTGAATATTTTATGTTTGTAATATTTGTGAGAGTTTCTTCTAGGACATTTTATATTAATTTGAAAAATTATGCTATTCTATAACTTTTTCTTGTACCATTTTTTAATTGTCTGATTTGTTTAATTCAATTTGTCATGATTCTAATGATATTTTTAGTACTTTTCCAATTTTATAAGTTAATGATGGTTCTAGGGTTGTTTTGAAAAAAGTTTTCTTGAAAAAATTTGGGTAATTCAGATATTCTCACAGATAATTTCTTAAACTTCAATCAAATATTTTTGTCAGTTAAGTAACTTATAGTAAAGTCTTAAACAGTTATCTAGATTTGCACCTGTATAATCTAAAAGCAATAATTTTACAAGAATTGCTTGTAATAATGATTTTATAATGTTCATAACACACAATCGTTATTATAATTCTACGTAATTTTTAGTTAAATTTTAGTTTAAAATTTTCTTAATAAAAGTTGCTTGCTTAAGGTTTTCGTTTCTTTTCATTTTATGAAGGAAAAAAAAGTATTCTTTCTTAAAAATAATGTTTCCTTTAAATTTAATTTTAAGGAAATAGAAAAATTTATTCTCAGCAATTTGGATATTACTCATTGATAGATCGTAAGAGGGAAAATATTAAAAATTACAAATTTATAACAAATACGAAGAGAACGGAAAGCTTACAAAAAGAACGTAAGAAAATCAGCAATTTATAATGCTTCATGGAACAATTATATGAGCACCTATATTTAAAATTACTTAAAAAAATTTGCAAAATATCGAATTACTTCCACTTAAATAGGAAGATTCTTCAATGACAAAGAAAATTCAAGTAGCTGAAAAAATATTGACATATGTCTTTCCGTGTATATTTTCTTCTTTAACGAACGACGAATGCGTTGGTGATTTAACGACACATAACGATTGTCATCAGATATTATCTAATAAAAAGTTTATTCAAATTAAAGCAGCCATAGAATAAACTCGGCTTTGTAAATATAAATTTTAAAAAAAATCTGTATTGACTGTTGGCAAACATTTTACACTGATTGATAGAGAAACTACTGCTTTTATCATTGTCTCGTAAGACTTCTATAGGGAATACGTGAGGGCAGATATATAATTAACCTTGAGTAGTTATGAACTATATGTAATCCGTGAGACCATTAAGTTTTACAATTTTCAGATAATCTTCAAATTTTGACTCTTAGGTCCATAAATATGCGCCTATGTTACATCAACTAAGTTTATAATTCATATCAACTACGATTATCAGTATTTTAGTTGAATAATAGTATTAACATTACTGAAATTTTGATTAATTTTTTCTGTGTATCAATAAAATGCTGATTACGCAGCCGTATTTTATGAATGATTTTGTTGTTTCAAGTTCAATCGGACATTTGCGCTTGGTCAACTCGTTAAATGATTGTTTTTTAAAACGTTTCGTTTCCGTATAATCTTTCCTTTTCTCATTAAAAAAACTCATCTTTTTAGGAACAAAAGACACATATATTAGTCATTTCATTTCAATTTTGCGAAGAAGGAAAGTTTAGGTAAAAAGGCTATTTAATGAATTATTCTTTCAAGGTCAAGGAAAGGAAAATACTGAAATGCCTTTGAAAATCGGATGATGTCAATTATTTTTTACGTCAAGACTTGAAATTCAATAGTAGTACACAGGGCATATTTATTTAAATATGTTAGAAATAATATTATGATAAATTATGTCTGTTAAAAATAATCCTTAATAAGTTTTAACTTGCAAAAATTATGCTTTTGATAGATTTTGTCTTGTCAAAAAATCCCCCTTTTTAATAGACTTAACTCTAACAAAGAAAAATTTGATGGCATTGAATATGTATTTGAATATTATATGAGAGAATTTGCAATGTTTGCTTTAATATGTAATTTTTTGTTACATTCAGGAGCTAACTGTTAAAATTATGAATGATTCTTCTTTTCAGAAATAGTATTTCTTACCACTGATTTATATAAATATTTCGATTCCTGTACTACTCAATTACCCTCCGAAGAAATCAACAGGGAGGATTATTAAAGCTCTTCATCTATTGAGAAACTTTTTATAATTGGCGTTATGATAATTTGTTCAAAGACACTTCAAGTTTTTTTATATCCTTTTTTTCGTGATCTCCTTTTATTTTTTGATGGAATAGAAATTGTAGATGAGAGCACACACATATATATGGGCAATCGAAAAAATATAGCTCTATGAGAAGGCAAAATAATTGTGGTTAAATATATGTTTTTAAGAATACATCTATCAGAATATATAACATTCATATAAAAAGACAAACGTTATATTCTTAGCAAATCTATGTTATTAATAATAGAGAGAGAGAGGACTTTTTTCGAAGTGATTATTTCATTTGTTATACTTTATTCCTTATTTTCGTTAATTACACACAGAAACAAAATGTTTTCTTATGTATAAAGACAGTGAATTTATTTCGTGAAATTTATTCTATTTGACTTTTTTTTTGTCATGAAAACTTTAATTCGAGAGATATGTGGGCATGTGGGAATTATATTTCTAATCAATAAAATGACAACTTTCTAAATTTCATGAAAATTTAAATCAATTCGGAGAAATATGGTAAAATCGTAAATTAATTGTATAAAAAAGCAAAATGACATCGCTAATTTACCTAACACGGTTAATAATTGTATCCCTTCCGATTTCTTGTATAAAAGTCCTCTCCAAACGTTTATGACTTTTACTGTTAAAGCATATAATATACCTGATCATTAGATAATCAAAAAAGCCAAGGAATTTCACCTATCCAAAAGAAATTAAAGGTTTTTTAAAAGTGATGACCACGATTACAGTAAATAATACTTCAAATGAACAATTAAGAAAATATCAATTCCTAATACCAAACATGTAATTTAAGTGTCGATTTGTATTATAACGGAATATTAACGACAGATTTTTACATTGATAGTGCATTTTTTTACTTTAAAAATTTACTTTCCGATTACCTAAACACAGTAAAATTGGAACTATAATGCTATATTCAAAATCATCCTAGAATAGTTATTTTTTCCTTGTATGGATACAATTTTTTCCAATTCTTTCTTCACGCACTGAATAACACAGAAGTATTCATAATTCTTTTACAAAGAAATTCGAAGTCAAAAATTATATTAATGTTTGGTGGTATTTCAAAGTTTGAAGCTTGGGGACATCTACAAATTCTATTCTGAAGCATTTAAATTGGCTTTATTTAAAATGAAGTATTTATTTTAACGGAGTTTCACTTAAAGAGGCAAATTACGCTTCGTCTTCTGATCATGCCTTTCAAATGAAAAACCAAGAAAGCACTTCATTCGTTCCCTAAATATGTGTTTCTTTAAAGACTAACCAAACACTGTAGATAATACTCCAAAGAGAATAAAAATAATCAATTAATTTCGTGTTCTGTAAAATTTCGTATATTTTGCATGTTTATATTTCTTTTGGTGAGTGAGTTATATAGTTATCACATTTAACGGAAGATAAGCAAAAGATGACACACTGTGTCGAAAGATGGTTTACTTTTTTCATACGCACATCTTAATCCCAATTCAAATGAAGAAAAAAAAAGTTTGACGTAAATGACGCGTAACAGTCCTTTTTCACAAATGAGCAACTTTTTCCTGAAAAAAATAAAACAAACAATAATGTAGCCTTTCAATTCCCTTCAGTACAAATGTTTTCTAACAGTCCCTGCATTTCTACTATACCTTACGCTTCCGTCACTATTACTGAATAAAAATTTTAATTAATCCAATAGAACAGGAAAATGAAGAAAGAAAAGGATAATTTATGTCTTGTGACTGAAAGACCATGAAACTAAAAACCATTTAGCTTTTTTTGTTTGGAATTAGAAGAATAAAGGGCTCATTTACTTGTGTTTGAAGTAAGTGAGCTTAGAGGAAAAAACGAACGATAAATATATCCTGTTCAAAATAAGGAAGGTAAAATATTCTGGACACTAAAAAACAAATTTTTAAAATATCGTAGTCTCCTTTCTTTGCAGTTAAATAGAAGATTATTTTGTATTTAAAACACAGTTTAAACAAATAAAACTCTTTAACTTAATTGTTGATACATTTATCATTTATATCCATGTTGCTCTTTGTTAAATGCTGATCTCATTGAAAATTTAAATCTGTTTTCTTATTATTTTAGAATTATTTTCCCTGAATAAATTCACATTTAAAAGAAGATACTAGTCTTCTAATTCTAATTTTTGGTACAACATATGACTATGAAGCGTTGTACTCCACAATGAAGTTCCCGAAGTAGAAATATTGTTCACAGTTGACTGATCACCATCTCAAACAATTGCTTCGAACAACTTTTTAAATGCTGAGACAATTTTTAAGGTTTTGATTAAAGATACTCGTAAAAATATACACTTTTTGTTAATACATTTTATTTTCGTTATTAAAATTTTGAAATAATTATTTTATATTTTCTTTCTCATAATTATATTTCCTTTTACGTGTATACTTTTTGAATCACTGAAGACTTGTGTGTAATATGTAACCATTTTAATTTAATTAAATTTGAATTTGTGTAATTAATACTAAGTAACTATCTGGGACTTTTTATAACATATGAAAAACTTGAATGCGGCTCTCCCTAATCTCCTATGTGCCAAAACTTGCTATATAATTCGAATGGCACATTTATAGATATGGAAAATACAACAATTTCATTTGCAATTGAATTTCACATTTGAGCTACTTTAAGAATACATAAGACCAATAAATTTTTGGCATTTTATTTTTAACGAGAATGGAATGGACGAATTTATATCAATATTAAGATTCAAATCGAAAATTTAGATCCATGCTCCAATCTCAAACATACAAATAAAAATTATTATTTGGTAAAAATTTTAAAATTTCGTTGGCTAGTTCATTACTTTTATGGCTTACAATTTTCTTAGCATTTAACTATTGATTTACTCCAACTTTTTCTTATTCTTAGAATTTTTTAGTGTTACTTACTGAAGATCACTATTAAAGAAACATTATTCTCATGTGTAGACATTTTTTTTTATTAATTCTGCAAACATCTATAGCTCTTAGTTTAGTGGATGAGTTTTTATTACTTTAAGGTAATTACTGAACAACTAATGTCTTGCATTTTATTTTTAGGTTATTATATTAATAATGTCTTGCGACACTTCACTTTACTTTCATCTACATTAAGTCTTGTTTTTAAAGGTATTAAAGATATCTATGTCAAGTACATCAGAATATTTTTAAAAGTTAATTCAATCATATTATATGAGGGATATATGCATATCTGATTCCTGGTTCCTAAGACATAACCTCTCACGCTTTTTTCCCTGTGTATAATAGCGAAAAGTAAAATAACAAGGCGTTAGCCCCCTTTGTCAAATCCTTTCATCCTTATAAATTTCTTATTAAACTCAAGCAAGCTCAGTTTGGCCTCATTTTAAAAAATAAAGTAATTTAAAAAATTATATTTTGAAAACATGAGAATTATATTTTTTTCATGGTTGTTTTTGAGTAAAATTTGCTACGAGTTATTCAATTATTGTATTTTAATAATCAGTTTCTGTGCATCGATAGTATATGGAGGAAATATTAATAATTCTGTTTCAAAGAGTTAGTTAATAATTAAATGTTTTTCGAAATGTTTAAGATCTTATACTAGAAAAAAATACGGATAATCGTTTATCTTGGAATTTTAATTTTTTATCAACTGCTGAAATTTCATTTAAGTCCAAACACACAACTCATTTTACTTTTTTATTCTGGAAGGAGCACTCACACTATCTTATTACTTTATTAAAATATATTCTGAAGTAGTTCTATGAAATTTCTTTTGGTAATTTTTTTTTTTATTTTTTACATAGCAATTTAAAAATTTTCTCAGTTGATAAAATACCCGCAAATACATTTTGAAAGGATCTTTTTGAAAAGGAATTAGGAAATATATTGAACAAATAGCTGTCTAAAAAAATGGATCAAGTTTTCAATACCTTGTAAATTATTTAATAATGATTTCTAAATAATAAAATATAATTTAAAGACTTAAAGATATCTTAGAATTAAATTCAAAAACTGTGTTTTCCTAATTTTGAAATGTATTTATAACTAAATATATTTTTATTTCAAGCTATATTTAAATTTAAAATAAATATATTTCTAATGAAACTTTTTCCGACTAATTGTACTTCAAATTCATTGATATTATTTTGTTATAACCATTCACAAGTATTGTTTTGCAAACTTTACAAATTAACTGAACGATATTCCGTATTCTATTTATTAATTGCACTGATAAAAAAATATAACATTTTAATTTATCAATTGTAATTACCAAACATTTTCTAATTAAATATTCTTGACTGTTATAATTTCATGAACATATTTTAAAACTCATTTTCATTTCTAAAATAAGTAATGGTCATCGACTCAAATGAAAACAATAATTTAAAGGGTCTCATAAAATTTTCACTATTTAACTAACTAGAGACAAAAATGCATGGTTTTTAGGGAGAAAATTATTCAACCATCAGATCCTTTCGGCAACTCATGAGGAAGTAACATTCGCTTTCCTTTTTCTCTTATTTGCAAATATTTATTTTTAAATCTGAAACTGGGTGATCCCGAACTGTTGCCCCATAGTTTCAAAACTTACATCAGCTCCTGACCATATGAAGTATTATCACGGTTATCAATAACCCAGTTCTTAAAATACTTAATGATAATATTAAATATTGATTTCTAAAAATACATTACCAATTTCTTAGAATCGTTGAAATGAAAATTAAATTCTGCAAAAAAAAAAAAAAACACTCAAGGAAAGAAAAGTAAAAACTTTTTTAAAAAAAATTAGCACATACTAAACATAACATCATATTTTGTTGAATTCAATTATGGTGATCATAAAAGCTTTTGCTTTGTAATGCTTTAGAAAAAATAAGTTTTTTCATTATGAATGAATTTAGAAATTATGATGGCTGAATTAGTCCCTAGGGAGTTCAATTTTTTATTTCAGAATAAATTAGCTAAAAATCTTCTCGCTAGATTCTCTACACGACAACGAAAATGGTAGCATACTAGAATGCTACTTTAGACTAAATAATTGATCCTATAAAAAAAAGAAAACGCATGAAATTAATTTTTTTTTTTTTTTTTTGATTATAACTTTCATAATTTTTCAAGAAAGAATTGAATTTTTTTTACTTCTGTATTAATACTCCTTAATTATACTAATATATTTTGTGATTTTAAGTCAATTTTAATTACAGTTTATGGCTGTTTTACTGATATATATATATATATATATATATATATATATATATATATGTTTGTGTGATTATACAGGTTTTTTCGAAATTCATGGGCAAAAGTTTAAAGGGTGATAGAAAACATCTAAGCAAGTATTTTCACCGGATAATACATAGGCGAAGAGCAAGCAGTTAACCGCTAGATGGCGCTGCAATCGAAAGCATAAAGCGCGAGTTTTCTTACACATCGTCATTTCTACCCTGTATTTCAAGAAATATGGCGACGCACAATAATCATGAAAAGATGGACATGCATTTGTATATAGTCTTGCGAATGGGAATGCTTTGGAAGCCAAAAAACTGTACAGGCAGCGTTTCCCGAGAAGACAAGTGCCAGGGCGAAAAATATTCGAAGGATTACATTGGTGCCTATATAAAAAGGGATCCTTGTCACCGGCATGCATGATACAGGGCATGGCAGGAGTGCACAGACGCCACAAGTTGAAGAGTAAAAGATCGTCCGGAGGTTTTCCGTGCCGTAACATAAATGTGCTCCACTCAATTGTTCGATGAAAACAACGGTATGAAGGATTGTATCCCTACCATATACAGAAATTGCAGGCCTTGATACTTGCAGGTTATGCTCCACGTGTCGAGTTTACATGTTGGTTTTTGCAACAGCTATCAGTGCCGCCTGATTTTAGTGCACATGTGTTACTCACGGATGAATGCACCTTTACTCATGAAGGCATTTTAAATTTCTATTAGAACTTTAATAAGATCCTCTTTGTCAATAAAATTAAAAAAATCTTCGAAATCATAGTTGTAATTACTAACTATGGTTACACTATAATGAACATAATTATATTGATATGATAATTTTATTACATATAAATATATTGACGCGATCTACTTGTGTTTTAAATTACAATAAACCTTCTGAAAATAACCTAATTTATCGTTTTAAACGACATATTTCATTATAATTCAAACTAATAATAGAATATTTAGGCGTGCAATTGAAAATTATTGGTAGTAAAATTATTAGCAATATTTATGGTAAAAAGACAGAAAAATTTTTCATATGAATAAAGAACCTTTCAGGAGTAGATGTTTATATATTTCCATTTTAAGAAGCATTATTATTAATTACATTACTAGAAATAATAGTTTACTAAGTTGTAATGGTGTAATGGAAAAGCTTGTTGAAAAAATCTTGAGAAGGGAAAACAACTTTTTTAGTCATTACAGACCAGCAAATGAGAGACTAAAAACCCATAAATCCTTTCTTTCAAGCATTAATGATCTCTATGATACTTGCGATTTCCCTACACCAACTCGCCTGATTTACCCACAAGAATAGAATCCTATTATGAGCCTAGACATGTTGGAGGGATACCTGAATCTTGTTTGGGGTGTTAATAAGCAGCACTCATTACAGAGTGAGTTAAAAAATGCTGTCCTGGCTATCATACTCAACAGACATCCATCTGATAATTGGCTTCATGCATACACAAATGGTTTTGCAGAAGATGCAATAAAAAATGCTGGGGCAGGAGCATATTATTATATTTTCAGTATAAGCTGCCCTGTGGGAAATTACTGTGACAATTTTGATGGAGAGATAGCGTTATAGCATATCCAATCGACGAATTAAGAAATAGCCTTTCATCAAAATACAGTTTTCATTATAGATTCAAAGGCTGCTATCTTCTCCTTACTAATTTGAATTACAACCAAAATACCTTAGTTCATTCTTGTAGAATAAAGCTATATGAACTAGTGAAAACAAAAGGCCACTTTACTCTTCAGTGGATTCTAAGTCGTTGTAGCATTTTTGGAACTGAACTCTTATGTCCCAACCAAATCCTTCTTTACCTCTGCGTAAAATCAAAAAAAAAAAAAAAAAAAAAAAAAAATCTATAGTAAAAAAATAGATAACAGAATTCCCTTGTATCTTGATGCAGCTGTGGACAAGAGATGGAAAACCCTGCTTAACAAAATCCCTAGTTCCTTACCTAGGGCTATTGGAGTCGCTTGTTTTCGGATGACAACTGGACACGATTACATACAAAAATATTTACAATAGATAGGAGTCAAGGATTCGGCTTGTGGTTCTCCGTGCCATCATGATGATATGGATGGTGACCACCTCAAGAACTGCCCTACTGCCCTGAAGTCTTAAAGTTTTTGGCGGACTACTCTTTTGAGGCTAATGAAGGACTTTACTCTTGTTTTTATACCTATTCATCGTTATACTGGGCTGCTCGTAGAATGATGGCAGAAATGCCGCAGACGGGCATAAGATAAAAAAAACTGAGTTGTAATAATTTTAAAATATAAGTTTCAAGAAGTTTCCCCCTCGTTTGATAAAATCAATTACCCTGCTAATTATATGAATAAACATTTAAAAATGATTAAGGTAAATTAATAGTAATTGATATATGTTTATGTGTCTATTTTATGCATATGTATATGTATGTCTCTCTCTATATATATTTTGATTTTTAAGTATTTGTATGTATGTTTTGCAATTTTTTTTTTTTGGCTTATACATTTTCAGATAGTTTGTATCTATTTAGATATTTTAATGATAATATTCACAAAAAATAATTTTAATATAAATTTTTGGATTTCGCAAAAAATTTTATGTAAATTTTAAACTAAGGCACCAGAAGGAGACACATAGACAATACGAATTTTAAATGTTTTTGATTTACAAGTTTTAGAAGGTTTATTTTTTGTAAAAATTATTAATTTCTTATTGATTACATCGTAAAGGTTTTTAAATAACATTTAGATTTGATAAGACAATTATTTCTTAGTAATATCTTTGGTTTTGGTTAGTCAATCGATCAATATTCTTTGACGGTTAAATCGCACCATATTGAAATGGAGTAGCGTATATCAAATTGCTTGTGAAAGTAAAAGTTATAACTTATGATTAAAAAAAATTTTAATACGTGGGTGTGGATAATTTTTAATGTTTATGAGTTTATTTACTTTGGTTTGAATGTATATGTTTCTTTTTTACAATGTTGAATTACTTTTAGCTCATGGAATTTTGATTATGCTTGGTCTATATCGTCAATGATAATATAATTACCGAATTTATAATTATTGAATCCGTTCAAATAGTTTAAATACACTTTTCTCTGCCCAAAGTATGGAACAGTATTTAAACTACCTTACCTCTATTTTTGTCTTCACTTAATTCTTTTCTGTTAAGATTTGCTTTTTCTTTAGAGTGGGGGGGGGGGCGTAGCTGCATTTCTTAAATAATTTGGTTGTATTTTTTAATTAGTTGTTCATTTTTCTTTTGAATTACCATTATTATGTAAACTATGTTTCTTGCAATCTTTTGCATTGTGTTTAGGTAAATATATGCTTTTTTTTTTATATGCTTTTTTTTCATTTCATTTTTCATTAATATTTTAAATGTTTTAAATTAAGATAATATTTTTAATTTGATTTTTTTGGTTAATTTTATATTCTTTGATTTTTTTCAATCGATTCTAAAGTATTTGTATTTTTTTTAAGGAATTATAGTTCAAATTTGGTTTTTGCGGTTTTAATTTGTAATTTAGCATATTGTGTGATTTTCTATATTTAACATTAATAATAATAATTATTATATATATATATATGTGTGTGTGTGTGTGTGTGTGTGTGTAATGATTTAACTTTATAATTCATATTAGTTTCTCATAACAAAAGTTTTATTTCCTAATTTTTTCCTAATTTTTCGTATTCTCTCATTTAAAAGTAAAGCATTCATCATTATTTTCTGATACATTCCTTTTTAATTTAATTTATGCACTCACACGTTCTTAAAAATTCGCTGACAATGCTGTTCCCATGGCTTAAGACCTATAGAGATGATCCCTACCAGACTTTATGACTGCACTTAAATTCCCTCGAAATCCCTCCATTCACCCCACATGTTCTGTGACGTTTATTGTGAAAAAATCTCAGCTATATAATCTACTACACATCGAAAAGCTTTCACTTGCTCTTACTCTCTTGCTCTCATAATCTTACGCTCTAACTGTTCTCTTTTTTTTATCCAACGGCGGAGTAGTATCTCCTGTCATGTGGAAATGCTCTCTCTCTCTCAGATGCAATAAAATAATTAATTAAAAATGAAATTGTCTTCGACTGTTTTTGAAACTTAATTAAATAGTACTATAAAAATATTTAACAGAAAGGCATAACACACACATATGTATATATATATATATATGTGTGTGTGTGTGTGTGTGTGTGTGTGTGTGTGTGTGTGTGTGT